>JAVHNF010073051.1:5805-23930 GCA_034783455.1 Micropsitta finschii
CAGAAGCCACTTGTCAATTGACTCCACCGTGAGCCATTTTGCTCAAACACTGGCTCGCATTTTAAAGGATCAAGGTTGACAATTCTTACTTCAGTGCATCAGAAGATGCAGCATCATTCACTTAAGGACCCTCAGCCGCTCTGTCTCCATTAGGCTTACAAAGGACACGGGGTGCTCTTTCCCCTGATCATTCAGAAATCCTCCTACTGAAGAAAAACATTCATTTTCCTTTGTCCTCGCCAGCTAAAGCCAAGTGGCTGTGCAGCATGAAATGGGTGCTGAGCACAAAACCAAGACACAGAGTTCCTCATTTGTCTTGTTCACACATAAGACATATTTTGGGAGCGACAAACTTCTTGCTTCCCAGAGATGTGGCTGCCATTGAACAGACAGGTAATACTAATGGTCAGACAGTGACAGTCAGCTATTGGTAGGCTGATTGGATGCACATTCATCTTCAAATTACGTTGTGTGACAGCACAGGCTGCTGAACACCATTTTAACATGCAGAGTAACTCCTCAGGAGGCTCTTCATTATGCATTCAGTGGGCTATTTTCAGACTAAACAGCATGTCAGTGGCTGTGTTTATCCCTTTCCACCTGGGCAGAGGAAACAGTTCAATGTCCCTCCAGGGAATTAATATATATTACAACCCACACGTCGATTCTCCTCAACAGACAGAAATGGCCAGACATATTACACGTTTCCAGAAAATATTGAAGTCCTGACAATGAGGGATTGCTAGGGTAAAAGAAAATGTGCTTAAGCAGAGATCCTCAGTTAAAAGGAAGCCAAATTCCCTAGGATCAACACGAAACGCTCCCCGCTCTCCCTCTGTGCAGAGGTGTGCCACACCAACACAGACACGGACACTCAGTCTCTAACACAACCACTTTTGACAGGGGCATGCTTTTCCTGCGTCTAAAACTGTGTTGGGAGGCACAGAGCCCAGATCCTTCACAGCCATGTGAGCTGCACCGCATCAGTGTCCGCCTTGGGATGCTGCTGGCTGCCCCTGGGCTGAGCAGGCAGCATCTGCAGTGAGGCTCAGGGGGGCCTTCCCTCTCTCTCTGTCTCCTTCCCAGCATGATTTACTTCCACTTGCTGCAAATACTTCATCTCATGCCCTTTAACAAATTCTGCTGGTGGCTTCCTGGGAATGGATTCACGCCCATGCCTGTAGCTCCACAGCAATGACTGAAGAATGTAAAAATCGGTATTCTTCCTCTTTGTCTTCCCTTAACTCACATAGCTTTATCAAAAACAATGGCACCTGCAAGAAGCTGCTCTCCCATGCCTCGGTAACACCTGGGATGTTTCCTGGAACTAGCAGGACCAACAAAGAGCAATAAAAATGTTACTGGGATGCCTATGATTCTGTGCCTGTGGTTTTCCTGGTAACAGAGCAAAGCGGGGAGGGAACCTGGCTGCAGATGGTGAGGGTGGGAGACACTGGTGCCAGGAAGGTGGGAAGTGAGACAGGAGACTAGTACTGGAGGCAGTCCTCCTTTTCTGATAGCTCATGGCCTGGCATAGACCTGGAATAGCAGAATACCATGGCCTGGCACAGACCAGGTACACTTCAGGTACCTGCAGAGATGCACCAGAGACCTGAAGGTAAGACCCAGGTCTCAGCCCCCATGTCAGGCTCCTAGCAGGGATTCAAGCCAAGATGCTGATGCTGCCATTTATTTACTCCCAGGCTTTAAAGTGGCTGCACTACAGCACTGAGCATTACCAAGTTTGGCAGAGTCCAGGCCGAGCAGAGTGTGATCCCAAATGGAGCTGCTGCTAATTAAACACCTCTAATTAAACACAGAGACATGACCCATGGTTCTGGGAGTCCCCGAGCTGCAGACTGCTGAAAGCTCAAAAAGTCCCTTGAGGGAAAGCTCTACAGCCCTCTCCTGCCCTCGCCCTCCTCCCAGGGCATCGGCTCACCCCCACCATCCAGGAAGGAATGCCAGGTCCATGGACTGAGGTTAGTCACTCTCAGGTCCTTTATGTCCCCACACACACCATTTCCAGCAGTGCGCATGGGAGAGCACCAAGGGAGGAAGTTACATGTGTTCAGTAAGCAGCCCTGACACAGCAGATCACAAGGTCACCAGTCCCCCTCTGCACTGGTAAAACCTAAACTGAATCTGAAGTGAAAGCCTGTTTATTAAAATTGACATTTCTATGGTGCCTGCCCAGCTGATTAGAAGTAACAGCTGGGAAGCCGGCAGTGAAGAGGCCTGATATCCCAGAAGCTGCAGAAGCACTTTATATCCTGCTTCATTACTGATTTAACAGCCACAGGAAAAGATTTAGAACCAAGTTTCTGCAGCCTGCAAGGGTCACGCTGCTCTGGTAACACCTGCAGTGCCAGCTGCGTGGCCCTGGCCAAGGGACCTTTGTCACCAGCATCCCAGGCTGGGGCAGATGCTGGCAATGCTGCCTGTGAGCACACATGGGTCCAGCAAGGGTCTACTGCCTGCTGCAGAAGGCGCAGGTGATCTCTGGCTGCTCTACGCTGGTCAGTGGTGGATGGAGATGCTGCCCTAGGAAGCAGGGATGCTCCTCCTAAAAGTGATGGTAAAGCACATTTGGGAAGGATTTCTGTGGCAGAGGAATACTGAATCCATTATACTGCAGGGAAAAACCGAGAGGTTAAAATAAAATGGCAGCAGGTGCATTTAATAAGATTACAAGGTCCCCATGGGATGTACAGGGAGAGCAGTTTCACTGTATATTTTAAACCAGACTACACTGTTGAAAATCAACAGGACTTTAGCTGCAAAAGGCAAGCTAATTGGGAATTCAATTCATGATTATTCAGGTATAAAGCAAAACACAGGCAGAGATGTGCTCAAATAAAATCTGCTTGATCTAAGCTAGAAAGAACAAAGTGGATGTACCTCATGAGTAGAAATGCATGAAACCTGAGTGCAAAGATATGGGTGGAAGTATACCTTACAGAGATTTCTGTGCTGTCATTAAGAAGACATTCCAGTGAAAACAGAATGTAATACACTGTAGTAGATTTGTACCATTTAGACTCTGAGGGGCTTTTCTGCTTTAGAGGAGAGGCTAGAAGTGCCATTGTAAAACCCTAAACTAACCAAGCTGTTCCCAGATCTGTGACTTACAGATGACTTTATATAATGAAATGAAACAAACCTTAAACTTTATTTGAATATAGCTTTAAAAAACCTGTAATCTTACCATGTTGCATCTAAGCAGTACGCGCACAGCTACGTTTCAGACATGCTTAAGGCAGAACTGACAGCCTGAACAGAAGAGATGTTCCAAAGAACCTACACAGCCCTTCAAATAAATCTCTGAATTCCTATTTGAGCCAATCAATCCGGCTCTCCAAGTGTCAGCTGGTAACACACACATCTGTCAGCATCTGAGTACTGCAGTCACAGCTGGAAATTTAGCTTAGCAATTACTCACATTTAAGTAAAAGATAACTCTGGATTAAGCATTTCACACAGCAGAGGTTAAAAACAAGACTGGGGTTTGGGTTGATGCCAGTACAGTGTTTCTGTCTGACCCCAACCACACATAAGGTTGCTTTTAGTTATGTTTCCTCTCAATTCCACCATCTGTGCTGCCCAGGAAAAATAAGGGAGGACCCCCACCGCAACTGGGACTCATCTGCACAGCTTGTAGGTCCAAAAGGAGTCAGCTTTTACTACCAAAACCCCTGTTCTCCAAGGGCAGCTTCCAGTGCTGGTCTGGAAGCACATGCCTGCTCACCTTTATGTCATTACATTAGCTTCCATGTTGACAACTGCTATTAATGCCTACATAGGTACCTAAGCACCCTGTGGGATCATACCAGCCCTAGCAAATCTTTACCCCTAGGACTCAGGTTTAGAAAGCACCTCTATATGTTTCACCTGCAAAGAGGGCAGTAAGGTAGATATTTCAGACAACTAGATAGATACAAACATGTTTCTCAAACAAGCTGTTTTACATTGCCTTCTAATGAGAAGTGAAGGCTTGCTCAAATCACCCAGTGTAGAAACTCGTGTAAGTGCTTTCTACTCTACTGAAGTCCAAATGGCAAGGGTGAAAGAGTATAACCTGCTCCTTTTAACTGAAGCAGCTCAGGGAATATTCAAGAGCAGCAATGCCGGCATGCTTGAGAAGAGGAGCAATGAACTTTTCTAACAACCACAGCACAGTCACTGGCAACCTGAGCTCCTACCTGCACCCTTCCCCAAAGCAGCAGGATTCAGCTAGACTGAAACACCGGAACCCTGATACCTAGTTACAATGTATAAGAAAGAGAGTTTGGCCTAATTTTAGATCTCGGGTAGAGTAAGAGGAGTGGAAATGAGAAAAAAACCAACCCAGAATTAGCATCTTTCAAAGAGCCTGGAGCATAGGATGGATTTAGATTAGGTATTAGGAAGAAGTTCTTCACTATGATGGTGGTGAGGCGCTGGCACAGGTTGCTCAGAGAAGCTGTGGGTGCCCCATCCCTGGCAGTGTTCAAGGCCAGGTTGAATGGGGCTTGGAGCAACCTGGTCTAGTGGAAGGTGTCCTTGCCCACAGGGCAGGGGGGTTGGAACTGGGTGAGCTTTAAGGTCTCTTCCAAACCTAATCATTCTATGGTTCTGTGATATTTGACAGAGAAGAGGAACCACCACCACCTTCTTTTCTGAGTTATTGCTCAAGCAAAAGCAGCCTCAAAAACCTGCGAGGCCAGCATTTGACTGTGTTCCCTGGAAGTGACTGATCCCTGCTTCATCTTCCCAAAAGAAACAAAAGCAGAAGGGGAATTATTTCTGAAGCTTCAGAAGTGGCACTGCTCACACAAGACTATCCATTATAAGTGACGGGTGTGCAGCACTGCATTAACCCCTTTGGTGCCACCCACCTATCACACCTACAACACCGCTGTTACCTATTCGTATTTTATTGAAATCTCTCCACCCGTACATTTCCTGTGCACCCCTCACAGAAGTGGTTATGTGCAAACTGGAGCCCCAGTAAATTCTACAGGTAAATATGAAGAAGATTATTTTGATACCAAGCAATTAAGGAAACAATTTTTCCATGATTTAAGATAACAGAGGGGAGATTTGGATGAGATACTCAGAGATTCTTCACTATGAGGGTGGTGAGGCACTGGCACAGGTTTCCCAGAGAGGCTGTGGCTGCCCCATCCCTGGCAGTGCTCAAGGCCAGGTTGGACGGGGCTTGAAGCAGCCTGGTCTAGTGGAAGGTGTCCCTGCCTGTGGCAGGGTGCTGGAACTGGGTGATCTTTAAGGTCCCTTCCAACCCAAACCATTCTGTGGTTCTATGATGATTCAAAGTGCTTCAAGGGACCACAATCAATAAGTTAGCAGAAAGATGACCACACATCTGGCTGCAAAAGAGAGGTAGATTCTTCTATACTTTCAATCAAAGCTTCCCAGAGCTGTGTTCAGAAAAGACTTAGCTCTCTGAGAGGTACCAGGAATGCTGACTTCAGCAAGCAGGGTCTCATGGGGGAAGTTGGTCCAATTTTCTGGACAGCTGTCCTCCGAAGCAGCATCCCTGCATTCAGCAGATGTAAGGAGTGAAGAAAAGAAACACCCAGCAGCTGGCCCTGGGGTTGCTCTTTGGAACTGCCGGGAGAAAGACCTAGGTGCTTTCTCCAGGCCATTTTACTCTCCCCTCAGACTGAGGTCTCCCATGGTTCCTCACCCTCCGACTTTCACTCCAGTGAAATCAGATCCATTCCTGTGCCACCAGTCAGAGCAGTGAGGGGTGCAGCGTGGCACTCAGTAAGTACCTGAGGGGCTGTGTCAGAGAGAGGGCATGGCTCACCTTCTCCTTGCTGCACCAGGGCTGCTCGCCCGTGCCAGCCCGCAAGATCAATGAACCACTCTGCAGTGCGGGAGCGCAGCTCTCGAGATGACAGTCCTCGCTGAGCGATGCAAGGGCTTCATCACCTCCTCTGGCAAATGTTTCAGTACAGGAAATCATCTCTCCCCTATCACTCCACATGGGAACTGCCATTTTTTTCCACCAAGTCAGCAGCTTCTTGGAACCGAGAGCTGCTGTGAAACAGGGTGGGGATGCAGATATTTTAACTCCATTTTATGATTCTTAGCATCCTCACCTCAAAGGCAAGGTGCTTTTTAACTCTGGTTCATTTTTAAACAGCAGGAAATGTAGTTTAATATGTTTTTCAAAGGTGGTAAGAACAGAAAGGGAGAAATATAGGCTATTGGGAGAATAAATGGAACAGGAAGCTGAATGTTGCATCTGTAAAACAGTATGTGCTTTTCATGCAGAGCTGATTAACATGAACCAAAGGGTTTAAGAAAACAAGCAGCATGGTTCTAGAGAGAGAGCAGGGTGCCATTGCTGATACAAAAGTCTTTATCCCTAGCATTTCAAGTACCTTGTTCTTCACACTTGGCCCTTTACACTGCATCTCTGCTAAAACTTAGGAGGACAATCCCCCACACTAACTGGCGCTGACTGCAGTGGGGGACCAGGGCCAGGTGAGCTCCCTGAGCTCAGCCCTGCTGTTTGGAAGGATGCTGAAAGCCTTGCACTTCCCTGCAGCATGCAAGCCCACTCGTCTTCAGTTTGACAGTTAGCTCTCAAGCGCTGACGGATGAAGCTGGGAAGAAGTCCATCCCACTGCACTTCCACAGCAGGCTACCTGTGTGGCAGGGAGAGCTTCGCTGCTAGAAAAGCCTTTCTTGCATGGCTGCAGTCCATTAAGGCAAACTGCAGTCAGTGCCAGTTCACCTTAATGTGCTGGTGCTGTGAGCTATGGCAGCTCAGGAGCTGATTCAAAAATGATTAAGCTGCTCTCACTGCAAGGGGAGCGACTCTGGGACCAGGGATGGATGAGAGCTGGATAGAGCAGGCTCCTCCATTGCTGCACACTAGTGTGCAGACACCAAGGCCCTGAGAAGGAGGGAGGGTCACCAAGGGGCTCCACAGGTCATGGTCTGTTTTAATACAGATGCCACCAGCTGTGTACATGTGTGTGACACACACATGTGCCTGGCCGTGTGCCATCTCTTTATAGATTTGCTGCCATGCACCTTATCCCATTCCCACTCACATACAGAGAATTGTAGCCCATAAATCACTTTATCCTCACTGTTGCAGATGCTTGTGTTTTCACCACAACTTAGAGAGATGGAAGAGTGCCCATAGAGCATGGAAAGGCCAGTCCCAAGAAGGAAGGATGCTGCTGGCTCGAAGTGCCATGCCCAGGGCCTGGTACTTTGACAGCTGGGAGCCAGCAGCAGGAGAGCACACAGTAGGCACACAGTAGGCACACATTTATCCTCTTCTTCTCAGCTCAGAGACGCTGCTGGAAACGGTGCAAGCAACTTGACCAGGAGACTCCAGCTGCCAGTCAGCCACACTGGCTACGCTTCTTTGTTTCTCAATCTTTCTCTTAGGGCCCTGCACAGAGGGAGGCTGAAGCGTGTGCTGAGCAGCTGGGCTCCATGCCCACAAAGAAAGAAGGGAAGGAGATGTCTGAAATATTGGCAGAGCAGCTTGTTTGCAAGGAAAAGAGGCAATGTCCGGTCTGGCACTGCACTGGAAATGGAAGCGACCTTTTCCCTATGAAGATCAACAAAGTAAGCGGATGCCGCAGAATCAAATGGTGCACGTTGGGTTTCCAGACTCACAGGTATCACTACTGAGTGGCCCTGAACAGCAATACTTGCTTGCCAGCAAGGCAGCAGGCGCCGGCTCATACAGAGATCCAGCAGCACCCCTGTGAGACGCAGTAAGCCAGCATGGTGCTAGGTCCCTTGGCAGCAGCTTTCATGCCACCCTGCAGCTCTGCTGCCCAGCTCACATATTCCCCACACATGACGCAAGCTTTAGAGGCTGCTTTGGCCAGGACGTGAGCTATGGTGGGCTTAGGAGAGAAGCCTGGCACACTGTGGCCCAGTGGCAGAGGAGGAACAGAAGCCAGATCTCCAGACTTCCACTCTGGTCCTCCATGCCCCTTGCCTTGAGCCCCCTTGTTCATATATACTGATTTTACCTTAGATACAATTTACATATGTATTCTTAGTTACCACTATGCCCCCAAAACTAGTCAGACCACTGGAGTTCAACAAACAGTTAAGATCATTCTGATAACAGCAAGTTACAGATACATATCAAATACAGTAAAAACTGCCCCTCACTGCTTCTGCTGTGAAATCAAAGGGGTGGATGAAGAAGCGCTCTCTTAGTTTGGTTTGAAGCTGGTGGCTGCTCCTGCAGTGCTGCTTTGGAGCCCTGTGATTTTATTACCACCATCTTTAGGAGTGCCCAGGAAAAGAGCAATGGCAGCTCTGTGGCTTCCCGGAGCAGCTGTCTTCCTGCACTGCTGCAGCCGGCAAGCTGACACCAGACCCCAGTGCTATGCTTTTGATGGCCCTTCCACTTCTCATCCAAGTGACAAGGAGCATGCAGAGTCATGCACCGACCCAAGGAGGTATTAGCTAATTGAAATTGTGCCACCAGTGCACTAAATGCTAGTCACTTAAATCAATCTCTCGCTTCCTCCTCTCACCTCCATCTCATTCTCTCCACCTTCCCCGTGCCTACATCATTCCCTCCCCCTTTCCTCCTTCACAGCCTCCCTTCCACCTTCTTTCCCAAAATCGACCGTCAGACTCCTAATCCCTCCAGGGCGATTAAAGCAGGACCAACAACAAAGGAAAGGCGACAGGAAACGCTGCTATTCATCCTCTGCAGCACATTCTCCCTTTGGGCTTGCAGCACCCACCCCTGCTGCAGGCAGCTGCCCCCGAGGCCGGGGTCCATGGTCCCTTCCAGCTGGGGTACCCGGGGTGCTGAGCAGTTGCAGTTGCAATTCCCCCTCCCTGTACCTAAGAGGCATTCGTCTTTCTCAGAGCAATTACCACGAATGATTTATGTGGCCAGTCAAGAGGGCCTGCCAGGGTTCTTATTTCATCTCTGAAAAAAGGAACTCTGCTGGAATTTTATCAGGGAGCTTGGATTAAATTGACAGCTGGCTTTTGTTTTGTTTTTAAAGACCTTCCCTTTGGAGCACAGCATTCTGCCTGGATCTAGGCGGTAAGGGAGGGGGAAAACCAATACCATGCAAAGGGTACAAGCCCCCACTGTAAGAGAAAAATCCATTTTCTTCTCTCCATATCCATTTTTAGTGAGGCTGCTTTCAAGGAGCTGACATCTGAGAACGATCCCCACTCCCACCGACTCAAACCAGCATTTTACTTCACTTCACTGAAGCCACCAAGGCAACAGCTCTTCCTCCCGGGTACAAGCATGTGTTAGGCTGACAGAAGGAAACGGTGGAGTCTCCATCTCAACAAGAGCACAGTCACCAGATTCAGTTTAAACGCTGCCAGCCCCACCACACACAAACCCTCCCATGTTCCGTACCAGGGCCAGGCGCACAAACACACCGAGGCACAGATGCACAGGGAGGGATGCGGTGCGTGCAGGCAGACAGGCAGACGTGCTTCAAGATGCGCATACTGAAAGTCAGGACTGTGTAGGGAGGCAGATGCCGACACATAGGCTGACTCAGAGAGACCCACGCAGACATGCCGGTACACACCGGAGCAGAGCCCGTATGGAGCAGGCAGGCAAACACACGCCGAAGTGAGGCGCGCACACGAGAGACACGCCAACAGGCATGTGGCTACAGGCAAAAATGGCACGGCACAAAAACGTGCCAACAAAGGGAATGCAAGCGCAGAAGGCAGAGACAGACACACAGACAGAGCTGATTAAAACTTCAGGCTCTGCCAACAGCAAGAGGTATTAACAACTATTTAACAAAGTCAGCTGCCTCTTGCCTTCCTTCGCTTAGTAGCTGGTTCTTGCATACCCTTCCAACATTTTTGAAAGCATTTGTTCTCTAGATTACACAATTTGGGCTTTGTATGTGTATATATATATATATATATTTGTGAGGCAAAGTCTAACATGAGGACACAAAATTATTAAGGATGTCAGCGGAGATTACAGCATCAATGCTGAGAGGTCTACATGCGCATGTATTGCCTTAAAAACAATTCTGGTTTGGATACAAAGCAGCAGTTTCTGCCTGTACCGCAGGGTGGGAGGGGAAGAGTATGTTAATTTTGAATTAAAAAAAGTGGAAAAGATCACAAAATAGAGACGAGCAGCCCAATAACAGTACTCAAAAGATGACAGCAAGAGGATGCAGGGTGGTATAGTTCACACAAAGGAGAGGCGTGTCTCACTGCAAAGGACTCTGTCAACCTGAAATCCAGGCATTTCCCAGACACAAGTTTGAAGTATTTTCCACAAATTATCCCTCCCAGGCACCCCTGTTTAGCCCCTGTTTTTTTCTACTGACATTTTCTTACTTTCATATGATTTTCTGCCTGCCATCACTTCACATGCATAGGGAAAACACGGACATCAACTATATGTGTGCTGCTAAGTGCACCCAGACATTAAACAGCAAAAAAAGAAAAACCCACTGTTTTTCTACATACTTTCCCTTTTTGACACCTTAGGCTTTGCCATTAGCAATAGTAACACTAATCAGTTTCAGAAGAAAAGCTATTTTAAAGCCAGTTGGCATCCCTTTGAATCATAGAATGGCCTGGGTTGGAAGGGAGTTTGAAGTTCATCTAGTTCCAACCCCCACTGCCACGAGCAGGGACACCTTCCACTAGACCAGGTTGCTCAAAGCCCTGTCCAACCTGGCCTTGGGCACTGCCAGGGATGGGGCATCTACCACCTCTCTGGGCAACTTATTTCGTTGGTTTACCACGCTCTTTGTATATGTAAATTTATTATTTTGTTTATTATAAATTTCTTATTTATAGGCAAACCCTTTGAGTTGCAAAGCCTTTAAGATCCATTTGTTTCTTGCTACTGTGCCCACCCAAACTGCTCTGCACCCTCTGGGTGCAGGCATCAGAAGCGTGACCCAGCAAGAGAGGGCCAGACTGGTTCAAGACCATTCTTCCTTTCAAAGACCTGGTTTGCTCTTCAGCTTCAATGGGAGATCACTAGACTGCTATAGCCACACACTGCAATGCAAACTGTCTTGCTGGGTCTACTTGCCTGGGCACCTGCCTTATTTAGGGACTCTCGGGAACACAGAGGCAAAACTATTTTGTATTTCAGTGCTCATGCAGCAAAGCACATTAAAACTCCCATGAATGCTGCATGCGTGCAAAGAGAGTGGCCATGGTTCAGAAAGTCTCCACGGTGGGCCTGGGATGAATTGCAGCACTTCAAATTAAATCCAGAAATGCGGCGCTTTGTGTTGTTACTCCATGGTCCTTTCCAACCCTAACCATTTTGTGATTCCGTGCCGTGGAACCACGCTCCCAGCTCTAGGCTTTCTGTCTGTCCCTGGGCAAACCTGGTGTTGCAGAAGCAATATGGAAAAAGGACCAAGAAAGCAGAAGGGAATAAAGCCTTTCTGCAAAGTGGCAACGTGCCTTTGTCAAGTCCCTGACTCAGCTGCGCTGGCTTCTCTAGGTTCCCAGTGGTACTGTAACAAACGCTGCAGCTACAGCTGAGTGGTACGCTGGATGATGTGCAGATGCAAGTTCTTTGACTGTTGCTGGGGGAAATAATGCCTGACACAGGCAGGACGTTCTCTGCACTTGCAGAGAGAAGAGGAGAAGAAAAACAAGGTTAAGAAGTCAGTGGAAGTTGACTGCTGTGGCTCTGTCCCTTATCACACTCTCAGTAAATGTTCTCACTGCACCAGGCCCTTTGGTTGGCCGTGTGAGATGCTGGGAGCATCATTATCCTGGTCAAAGCAGCACACTCAGTGGTGGCACCTGAATCCTAGGCCCTGCTCTCAAAGCTAACACAAGAGTAGTCACATCTCAGAGCCTGTAATTCAACAAGTGAGGAAAAGTGGTGTTTTTTTCTGAGCTCTTAGCATCTCTGATAAAGATATTACTGCTCCCAGGACTCACATCCCTGACAAATCAGACTACTTATATATAGACAGCTCTCTAACATTGGAGACCTGTGTTTGGAAATGTGACTATCAGTCATCTGCTGCAGAATGGTTGCCACAGAAGAGTGCAGCTGGCAGGAGCACTCTTTAAGTCATGGGGAACACTGTGGCAATCAAAGACCGAGCTAGCATCTTCATCACTGATCTCTTAAAGATCTTACCAAGACCAGTCATTCCTGGCTGCCTCTGGTCACATCACTTTGATAAAGGAAGAGAGATGGATACTCTGCTGAACAAAGGGTGTTATGTTAATCTTATGCTAATTAGGTGCATCCATACCGCCCAGCTGTAGAATTACTTCCCTCTGCCCAGTCCTTCTCCACACTGCAGGAAGGACAAGGGGGGGAGGTGACAAGGGGAGCACAGCAAGAATAATTGTAATGCGAGGAAGTCCAGTATCAGAGAGAAAAAGAATGAACCTCTGTTACCTTTGCTGGGCTTTGCTCCATTTGTGGCTCAGTCCCCTTCCAGTGCAACCCTTTGCAAGGCTGCCAAGCTCTCAGCCCCAGAAATAGCATGTCAGGCAGCAGAAAAAACAGAGGGGAGGGGGAGATGCAGATAAAAATAGAGAGAAATGTTGATTGCATTGTTACTGCTTCAATTAAGCTCAGACACTTCAGCCTGATGAGTCAACAGCAATGACAAGAGGGCACAGAAAACAAGAGTGACTGCGATTCAAACCCAGTTTACCAGCTCTATTAACGTGGAAGGCACTAAACTCCCAAAGCAGTCACTTTGATAGGGAAAGGAGGAACAGCTCTGACATAGTCCCCTCCGCACAAGTCTCACAACAGCATCATAAACAACAAAAAAGGCACAGAGTTAATAATGATGAAGCAGCGAGAGCCGATGGCACTGTGAAAGAGCGGCCCTCAATAGCCCAGCGTGCAGCAGCAGGGCAGTAAAAGCAGGGCTTTAGAGGCCAGCTCGGCTTCTTCAAATGAAGCCATTGTATTCTCTAGGGGCTTAAATCACACTTGTGATGCTTTGTGTGTTTCCTCAGCGGCGGCGGAGACAGGGAAGTAACAGATGGGTATAATTACAGGGACTAAGGAACAGTCCCCTCTCCACCACCCCGTGTGATGCATGTTTTCTCTACAGGAATAGACTACCCTACACCTCCCATGAGCGGGATTGATCCTAGCCCCTCTCCACACCATTGCTGCTGCTGGGATCTGACAGAGAGGGATTTTGGTCAAGGCAGAGGTGCAAACGCAACATGTGCCATGTGAGAAGGAGGAGCAGCAGTGCTGCTGGGCAAGAGGTTTCTGTGGGAGCCACCAGCTGCCCTGATAGATCCTTCTCTGAGTGTCAGAGAAGGCAGGAGACAGCAAGGTGGAAGGCAGGCAAAACCTCCTGAATAACATTTGGACTAAGAGATTACTGTTGTGGTTGTCTGTGTCACCCACTAGAAAGGAAGAGGAGCAGTTGGTCACGACTTCAAACAGTCTGTCTCTCAGCCTTGCCACACCACACCCTGGGAAATGTTCACCTCTCTCTGTGAAGTGGTTTACAACACATATAACATCAGCATTTATTGCTCTGTCTGCCCGAGCAGCTCCTTTGACCATCCCCATCAAAGGAATGCTGAGGAAGTCACGTATGGGACTGCTTACAAGCAACAGTTCTATAAAGTTCTGCTCTGCACCCTGGGCTGCCCAGCTTATTCCAGAATGTCTGGACACAGGCATTCACTCCACACTCCTCCTGTCAGTATAACACAATGATTTTACACATAAAGGTGTTCTTAGTCCAGTTCCCCCATCTCTGACAGTCACCAACCATGAATGCCTAGGGAAAGCGTAAAAGGAACAAGGATGAATACACAGCAAGCTTTCCCCTGGGATCCCTCCCAGCCTCCAGCAATCAGAGGATTAAGAGCATCCTGTGCTGGAGTCTGTGTCAATCTAGCACACTCTTGTTCTCAACTGCAAACCTCTCCCTCGTGCATTTATCCCATTCCTTTTACATGCAGTCTTTGCAACAGCATGCAGCAGGGAATTCTGCACATCAAGTAGATGTTGTCCAGTAAACAAAACAAAACAAAATAGAATCAGAGCATCATTTTTTGCTTTCATCCTGCTGCCCACTCCCGTGCTGCTGGAGTGCTCCAGAGACACTACAAACCTCATGCTCTTTTTCCTTGACAGTGGGGACACCTTACGTTTGGGGTAGTTGCCTGGGTACCCAGCTGCCACCTGAAGTTTCACCTATCTCATTTGCTGAACAGCTTTCTAGGTGATTCCCACCTGTCCATAGCTGCCTAGCTACCCACCGATTGTGGCAGGGATATACAACATCAAGACAATGCTATGCTTAGATTTAAAAGGTCATTTTTGAGCCTAGAGGCCCACTCATATGCATAGCTTGGCTTGAGTGCCAAGCAGCACCTCCAGCTGCCTTTGGCTCCTTTGCCCATAGGAGGAGGTGCCCAGCCAACATGGGGTTGAGTGGGGTGCCATTTGGAAGGAGCCTGCGAAGGGGCATAGCACCGCCAAGCCCCCCAACCTCAAAACACCAGGCCAGGCTTTACGACCTGAAAACGCTGACAGTTTAACACTGGAGTTAGCTGAGCTGGGCTAGATGCTGGTACAGGAGGAAAGCAATGCTCCACAGGCTCACCTGGGAATTGCACTTCACCTTCTCAACTGGGGCGGAGTTTAGGTGAAAGGAAAATGAGTACACCTGGAAATATGTGTTAGCACCTCAGGTGAAAAACTGCATACCCCACTGCACTGTGGGGATCCAGTTACTCACTTCTGAGCTGTGAGTCTGCCAGCGAGGAAAATGGCTGGCATGGGATTACAGTAAGTAACGTTTGAAAGTCCTCAGATCCTGTGTTTGCACATGCACAGGGCCAGATCCAAGGTTCACAGTCTTTCTGGTAGCTATTCACAAAAACATTTGCACTGCCAATTTGGACAACATTTGTTAAAATCTACGTTTAGTTTGCAAGGCTCATGCCAGGCTGTCCAAATAAATGACCCACCAAATTCATCTCTTTTCCTAATGTTATCTCCCGATATTTAGGATGACTTCATGCCAGATACCCTGCTAAAGAGATGAGCTGGACTGGGGGAGGAGCAGAGAGGAGGCTGCTCAGGGGCAGAGCCCAGCAGATATTCATTCTGTTTCACTCCCCTGTGAGTCCCTTTCCATCACACTACTGAGCACAACACAATTAGTGCAAAGGGCCCGTTTTTCCTGCAGGAGCTGAGGTCCCAAAAAGGTACAGCTTCAACATCATTAGCAGTTCATCTTCTTAGACCTCCGGGCAGCCCCTAGGCAGATCCCCTCATGCAAACCCCGCACCCCTCCCCCTTTTTGGTGTCTGCTTATCAAACTAATGAAGCACATCTAGACTGAAAGGTCTTGGAGTAGAAGACAGCAGCTTAACCATGATTCAGTACATGTCCTTTCCCCTCCTCCTCTTTAGGAGCAAGCAGAATTTCCTACACTTAAATGGGAGGGAGGAGGAAGGAAGCAGAGTAAGGGGAGACATTTGTCTAGTAATTCCCTACAGAAGGAGATGTCTGTTTATTTTCTTTGACTGAGCACTTGCATATTAAAGAGGCTCGGCTCCTTAGCGCACAGGATTTATCAGTGCCACGTTTTCTACTTGACAGGGCAGAGCTAGTGGTGCCTGCTCCAGGTAGCTGGAGAATAAAACAACTTCTTGTGACCTTTCCCTCGCCCTTCTCCAAGTCCACTTCACGCAGGGGAGCCAGAGGAGGATGCAGTGGGAGCTGAAAGCCAAGAGCCGTGTGGTGGGGAAGGATGCTTTGCGTGCCATAGCCCTAAAGCACGAACACCACTGCAAAGGCAATGAAAGCACAACAAGGCTCCATTAGCTTTTTTCCATTCAGTGATATCCGGAAAGGCAATTTCCAGCTTTAGGTAAAAACACATCAACATCTTTCATCATGTCACTGACCTAAATATAGGTGATTACTTCAAGGCAATAAAAAAAAAAAAGAGAGAAACAAAAAAAGAAGAGAGAGGAAAAGAGAGCCCCATTCTCATCCCTTCAAAAGCTATGAAGCCCTACAAGAAGACTGCAGTAAAGAGAAGCAATAGATAACCAGTCAGATGTGAAAAGAGAGAGAGAGAAATGCATGTTCTCAAATGATTGTCCCAATGGTCTATTATCCTGCACCCAGCATTCATCTATTCTATCAGCACAGGTCTTGGCTGGCTTCTGGGCTGCCTCCTCCTGGGTGCTTGCACCCAGCACCCTTCAGCACAGCAAGCAGGACCTTTGCTTTGGCATAAAGCCTCTGGAGTTCAGATTTACCTTAACCCCATCTTAGCCAGGCCACTCCACTGCCCTAAAGGGTCAGACCACATTTTTCAAAGGGATATAAAGCTGCCCTGGGACCTAGGCGCACACTTTAAAATGCATCAAAGCTGCAGAGGAGCTCGAGTCATGCCAGTTTTCTGTAGCACTTGAGCACCAACCTAACTATGAACACTGGGGAGTGTTTTCTCCCCGGTCACCTTCACACCAAACCCAGGTTGCACTCCTCTTGTCAAGGGTAAGTGGTTTTGCTCACAGTACCTGCACTGGCTCGCAGCAGTAGTCCCTGACACCACAGTGCCAGGAACCCCACTAGTAACTAACAGGCTAGAGAGTCCCTGTATACAGACACACTCACTGCCAACCTGGCAGCAGAGGTATGTGCAGGCAAGCTCTTCCCACTGACACAACCCAAATATTAAATAACGGTGACAAGTCATGATCCTCCCCATTTAATGCAAGGCCTACTATTCAGAACCACAGAATCACACGTCATGACCCTCACTGGTGTGTGCTAGATTTGGCTACTTAACTGCCCTCTGCCTCAGTTTACCCCTGATACATACATGGTACATCAGCAGTGTATATAGAACACTACCATTTTGGGATGGTGTGTGAACTGACATAGGGGTTTGTAGACACATCTGTGCATATTGGTGATAACCTGCTGTTCGTTTTAAATCCAGTAACATACACTTAAAGCACCCTGTGCTATGAGTCATAGCTGTAATCATGGTTTCAACTCCGCCTTCATTCTATTGGGTCAGCAGGAGCTTTGCCTGAGAAAGGACTTTGGGAACAAGAAAGATACTGTTTACATAGTAAAAATGTCAATTGTCAAATAAATTGGATATTTCAAAAGAGTTTTGTAGACATACCTCTTTGTCATACACACTTGGTGCTGTACAGTACCTTCCCAAGTGTTTCACAATTGGCTGCTGCTGAGGGACTGACAAGCACTCTGAATTTAGGCTGCCGGAGACTGCCTTCATCTAAACCCAGAAAGTCCCTTTTGCTCCCTAGTACTCTAACACTGCATTTCCAGCACTGCGCTTGGTTCTTCTGAAACAAGGCAAAGAAAAAGCTCAATCAATCTGTTTTACCTGCTTTGAAACCATACCCTATTGGAAAGTCTTAAACCTTAAATTCATCTCTTGAAAGGCAGGGGTTAGAGGAAACCAGCCAAAAATACCTTGCACATATCAATCTCATCGCAGATGAGCCATGCAGACAACAATGTTGAATGAAGCCCAAGCAACCCCCCGGATCCTTTTTACCTTTTTTTTTGAGAGACAGAGAGAGAATGCTGACTTGGGTGTTCTGTACAGTACATATTTTCTCATGCAGTCCGAAGCACTTCTCATAAAAAATGTTATGTTTCTGTCACTTCGGCTATATTCACTGGCAAGTGCACGAGCAACTAGTGTTTTCCCTGTTCCTGGGGGGCCATAAAATAGACAGCCTCTGCAATAAAAAAAGATCCAGATAGGAAAAAAAAACATCATGATGAGTACCTCCTACAACCATCATCTCTAGAACAAGCGTCTTTCCTAACCAAAACACATCACGTACAAGACAGCAGTAATAGCTGAAGTGTGGGTAGAGTCAGAACAGATAGAAGTTCTGCATTTTTACAGCGTTTCACAAGAAAATTCGTTTTTTTCACCCAAAGAAATGAATAAGGGGGTAACTCAAGTGTATAAAACCTTCAAAAGAGAGCATACTGTCCCAGAAGGACACTTGTGTGTGACAAAATTCTTTATTAGAAAATCCTTTCCATAAAGATACATAAAAACATATAAAACATGCACAATTTTACATTTTAAAACTGCAAACAAACTATGTTTGTAGGTGGATTA
>JAVHNF010073053.1:3629-17599 GCA_034783455.1 Micropsitta finschii
AGGGATTTAATAGCCCATATGTGGCTTGCAACCAGCCTGACAGCTCCAGGCAACCCATGCCAGGATGCCCGAGGAGAGTAGGTCTGGAGGAGACACCGTCCCACACCTTCTGCCCATCTCACATGTCTCATCCAAGCCTGCAACACAGCCCTGAGCCTCAGCCATGCCAGGGAAGCACTGCAGTGACCGATCAGTGAGGGTGGAGCGGGTTGCCCAGAGGAGAAATAAAGACCAGAGGGTCAGAAAGCAATTCCTAACAAGTGCAGCAAGTGCCTTTCCCTCTGCAAGCACACTCAGGGCTTTCATCGCCAACCTAAACATTATTCTAGCTGTGAAACTGAGACCGTAACAGACGTCACGGTTAGAGACTAGCAGGGGTTTATAACCAAATCTGGAAAACAAGAGTCTCAGGCACATCACAGCTTTTCCCTAACCAGGTAAAAGGAGGAAATACTTCCCCTGGGGCCCCATGAGCTGCTTGGAGATGGCAGATCCCACAGCAAAGCAGCCAAGGGGTATAGAGGACACGCAACCCGCACACTGCTATTAAGGCTGTTGGACTTTTCCAACTGCTAAAATTGCAAGTAGGCATTAAATGTCTTATTGAGACTATCAGCACATCCAATTCATGGTCATTAAATGCATTTCCTTTATGTTTCCCCGAGGCTAGAACAAACCTTACATCCAGATCATTTGCAAGAAAACTCTCCAAAGACTATAATTTCCCTGCTGCCAACACCATCAGTCTTTAACATTAGTTAGTTAACTGTTTGCTAATGACCATCAATGTGTTCGCTAATACAGAGACTTTTTAATTCGTTCACAAGAAGAGGTTTGAGTGGAGACGAATGCTCAGATGTTTTTGATGGCAGTCAATGTTATCCCAAGATACCCAAGCCACCACAGCTGTGGCCTCCTTCCCCCTCCAGACCAGCAGTTCAGAGGTGATAACCTTGTCCAGGCTCAGCTACCTGGATCCGGGCTCATTTCACCATGCAGAGCCAGCAGTACACACAGGTACATGAGAGCAGCAAACAACCCAGTGAATTATGGACAGTGATATTCCCACTGTCGGGAGGGAGGTGGGAATGCACCAGGCACCAGCAGGACACAGCAAGAGGCAAGGGGACCAACAGGGTTTCCCCGAGCCATACATCCCCCTGCATCATCCCCATCACAAAGAGCCAGCTCCACACAGTTACACTCCTGCACAGGGCAACAGCTCTGCCTGAATTCCCATCTTTTCTCCTCATTACCTCGTGCAGAAGTCAGATGTATCGACCACCGCCTGCCAGATACATAATCCATGGGCCAGGAGAGGCAATATCCAGAAGTTCACCTTGTGGGATCCTTCCAGGGGAAGGCAGAATGGCTTTTTTCCTGGGTGTCAGCAGTTGCGTGCCGTTAGCAGAGATGGATCCCTGCACGCTTTCCAGGGGCAGCGGATTTCCAATCACCAAGCACGGGGGCTGTGAACGTTAGTGCTGGGAGGCATTTTGCAAGGCAGACATTTTAATTTAAATCGATGAGTTATTGATTCATTTTTCAGGCTGGGAGCAGAGAGCACAGTGTGTATTTCTGCCACTCGAGCTGTACTTGTGATGACCTCAGGCATACAGTAACAAACCTGATGTAAAATATTTCCTTTCCTAATAGGGGAGCTTTTATGGCCTTGGACCCGAGTGAGCAGAAAGTCATCTGGGAAAGGATGCCTGAATAGGAACCGTGGCAAGGAAGGTAATTAATGTTCAGCGCGTACTCTCAAATTAGCCTATCCCTGGATGGGAAGGAAATGAATCACGAGTTGAACTTTTATATAGCCTCAGGGTCTTCTCAGACACAAAATTTCCTGGTGTACAGGGGCTGATAAAGGGCTTCGCTCCCCCCGCCTTGGGAAACAGCAGGGAAATGAAGCTGAGGCCAAGACCTGCTGCCTCTCGGGAAGCCACCCCATGCCCATGGTTTGCTTTCAGAAATCAGGAAGCTGGCAAGGAATAATTTAGGGGAGTATCTGTATTAGGAAGCTCAGGGGCCGCAGGGAAAGGTGGCCTTGGAGCAGTGCCTCTTGACAACACAATCCTTTCACTATGAAAAAAGAAATCCAAGATGTCATTGACCCTGCACGCTTACTGATGGGAACCAACCCCATGGCGCCGAGAGCATCGCTTGTGTGTCGGGCAGGGTCCCCTGCTGTGTTCAGCTGCAGAGGGCAGGAAGGGGAGCTGGCACCGTTTCACAGTGATACAGAGATGGCTGCAGATACAACACTGTCTCCCAGACAGCCTGAGATGTGGAAGGACCAGCCCAGCAAGCACGTCTGCTGGAGAAGGTGCCTGAGCTGGGATGCGTGGCTAGGAGGTACCTGCATTGCATCGCCCCTTCCCTGAGCTGGAAACAGGGCCTCTATGCAATGTCCCTAAGGAACAGCAAGCCCCCACCTCAGGGACCTCATTACAGAGACAAAACCCAGCTGGAGATAGAACATGGGCAAGATGGAGAGCTGTGCCCAGCATTGCTTGCAGCGGGAGCACCGTCCCGTTCTCACGGGTAAAACATCCCTTTCCACCCATATTGCACTCTCCTGAGATGATTCTAGAGCAGCAGCTCCTTTGTCTCCCATAAGTTCATGTTCTCTGACCCTAAAGGCATCATCCAACACTGACAACACCGCAGTGACTTCCCCAGCTGCTTCTGCCATGTCATGGGGGATGAGGATGGAAGGAAGGCAGCAATGACCACAGGCCCCAAAGACCTTCACTAACTGTTCTCTATTTCAATCAAAATAACAGAAGTACTGCCCAGCTGTGGAGCGGGCTCCGAAGGGAAGGGGTTTTCCACAGTTTTCCATGAGATACCAGCAGGTCTTTGCCCAGTGTGTGTAACTGAGTCCTTGGAAGGCTGGCTCACAAACCAGGAACAGCAACAAAAATCACTTTCATGTCTCTAATAAAGCAGAACTGTAAAACCGGGAGCCAGCTTCCAAGAAAGGCTGCCCTGTGTGAGTGAGGCCAACCGGGGTTTAACCCATTGCATGGTGCAGCTAGGAGCCTGCGGTGGCAAAGACAAGCAGAGGGGCTAAGCTGGGGAGCATGCACCACCCTGCATGTCTGCTTTGATCATTACACACATGCAAAGGCATCTGTGCCATGCCCCTTTGGAGAAGTCCTGTGGTTTAGCCCCAGAAGCAGCTGCCACAACCCACTTTTGGCTGCAATTTGGGGAAAGCTGCATGGAAGTCAACTGCTTCCTCCTGTACCCATATCGCAGGTGGCTCTCCTGCAGCATCTGGGCCCTGCTGAACACCAGTGGGAGCTGGGGACCATCAGGTCCCTTTCCTCTGCACCGGAGGAGTCTGAACCAGGACATAAGCCCACATGCCTTCTGCCCCATCACTGTGCCAGCCTCTGGGGACAGGTTTGCTTCCCTCTGTGTGCCATGCAATGTCTCAGCACGCATCTGCAAGGGCAAGATGTCACCACCATGCTAAGCAATGCAGAAGACTTCTATTCCCAGGGGGACAGCGCTCCAGTACCAGCCCCCTTGCACCATCCAGGAGTGTTCAGGCTCCTTGGTGGCTTTTATTCGCCCCTAAATCCTTTCTCCATAGGAAGGAATAAGGTCTGGGGAAATGTTTCCTCCAGCTGCATGGCCAGCAATGCCAATGGGAACATGGTGTCCTGAGAAAAATCCCTAGAGCAGCATCTTCTGCAGGAGCACAGCTGTCGGAAGGTGCAGCATTTGGGCAACCTCGGCTGGTTATTAATCAAGGCTTTTCGGTGAAGAAAACGCCGCATCAAGGGCAGTTTTCCTCCCCAGCCCTATAGCAAAGCACCGAACAGACACCCAGAGAGATGTCTGCAGGTGAAAGGAAAAGCTACCTCACATCATCTGGGTAATCATTTGGGGGATGTTTGTAGAAGAAACCCCTTCTGGGTAATATCGGATGATAAATTACGTGCCAATAACTTCCCCAGCAGCGATCAGAAGGCATTTGGGAGACGAGCAGGAGATGGGGCCAGCCCTGACAGTGACAAATTGGAAGTGCCGGCAGACACGCCGCCCTTCCCAACGAGACGGTGAGGAAATGCCATGTGTCAGCATTTACAAATGAAACCTGCGGGCGGCTGCCGCAGCCAGACACAGCGCCCGGCCGGAGAGATGAATTCCTCTGAGTCACCCTGCTCCACAGGCGGCTCTCTCCCAGATTAGGCTGGCAGCGATGGGCTCGAATGCAGGGGGAAACGCAAAGAGCCACGTTTGTCGTGCACCAGTGTCCCCAGCTGGCAGCGGGGCTCTGCTCTAAACCCATTGATGTCGCTTCGAGCATCGCATCCTGACCCAGACCCTGACTTTGAGGAAGGGTTTGATGCTAAAGGACGTGAAGAGATTTAATGGTAGAAAAGACTTAAAGCACAAAGCTCGGAACATGGCACCCATGAAAAGACAGCCCCAGATCCTATCCCTGCCAAAGGATGGGGGCACTTGTCACTATGGGAAACTTCAGGGTTGTGATTAGACAAGGGAAAACAAGTAAAATCTGAGCAGTGCCTCTGTCAGGGACAAAGGCTGCTCCAAATGCACCTGCACTTGCCAGCAGAGCAGAAGGACCCTTGGCAAACCCACAGAGTGCTCCAGAAGCAGAGCTACCTCCGCCAGAACACGATTCCGGAGCAAACAATAGCTCTTTGTATTGCTAAAACGCACCAGATGGCTGCTGCTGTGAGCATCCAAGTTTGAGAGATGCACGAAGCTGCTGTAGAGGAGGAGAGGTGAGGAACAGAGCAGAGCAACCTCAGGCTCAGCCAGTGCTCAGGGTTGAAGCCGTAAGGAGAAAGGCTGCAGAGATAACGTGGTGTAAAATTCATCCCTGGCTCATTGAGCACCTTTGCAGGCAAGCTCCTGCTCTGCCAAGACCTACAAATGTGTTCAAAGCCGGTGAATGTGGCTCACAGAGACCCAGGGAAGAAGCACATCCTAGAGGAGAGATGATTTCCCTGGGTCCACAGGGAAATGCACCTCTCGTGTCGCACAAAAGCAGGTGTAGAAGTAAAAAGCCAAGGAGAAAAACTGGCTCATCCCTAGCGTGCTGCAGAGGAAAACCTCTCCTGGAGAAGCGTGCTGTAAGGGGTACCCCCTACAACGCTGACAGCCAAAGCCAGCAGGGTGAAGGGGGGAAAAAGCACCAAGTAGTGAGTCAGAGGAAGAGGTTTTGCCTATAGATGGTAGAAATGTGACAGAGAGCCCGCGAGATGTAAAGGGGAAACAGCCAGCAGATGAGGTGACACACCAAGAGGCACAGCAAGCCTCATGATGCCAGCTCTAAAGCAGGACAAGCATGGGAGCTGGCCTGAAGAGCTCCACATTATGCAAGGCAAGACAGTAAAACTACGACAGCCCAGCCAAAACACTTGCATTCTGCAGCGCTGCTGTCATTGTCCCCACGGGCACTAGAAACTGCAGAACAGCAGAGGGAAGGTACAGGCGGATATTTTGAGTAAAACCAACGGTAATATCAGTTACAACCAGCTGAATTCATGAATCAAATGAGCCCAAGGCTGAAATGAGTGGTTCCTACACAAGGAAAAACCAATATTCATGCTGAGACCGAGGGAGATCTGCACTGGGATAACCAAGGGCATCTCTGGAAGGGATGGAGCATCTTCTGAGCTCTGAAAGACACGGGGTTGCGCCCTCTGACGTCTGGGACTGAAAGGAACAGAGGATGCATGGGAGGAGAGGACAGAGGCACAAGTCCCAACCACAGCAACAGAACAGAAACACACTATTTTCAACCTGAAAACACTATTGGAGCCGTGCGCAGGCGGGCGCCTGGGTTAGGGAAAGGGGCTGCTTGGGCAGTGGATGCTGCACTGCACCGGGACAGTGGGCACAGTGGGTACAGGAGCTCTGTGTGCTGCAAAGCACAGCAACGTCCCTCAGCAGCAGGGCTTGGGGGGCAGCCAGCGTGAGTGAGGCTGTGTTTCCACTCTCTCATACCTGGCACCGGGCTGAGCTCACCCAAAGCAGCCTGCAGAGAGTTTAACGCTTCCCTCGGCTACCAAAACCCACGTGCAGGTTTGCACCCTCACACTGTGCCATTGCAGGCCAGCCCCCGGCACCACTGTGCCCCTGTTCCTTACAGTGAACCCCAGGTTATTCCAAGCAACAAAACAATGGGATTCCATGGATTTGTGCCGTTTGTCCTGTCTGTGCTGTGGGCAGGACAGCAGCAGGGAGCCACCAGCACCGAGGATGCCACACTGCCGGATAACACTGTGGTCGTCACAGGGCAACACAATAAATCTCCTGCAAACCCTTGATTTCCGCCTCAGTTTCCACCCCCAAATCAGGCACGCTGCAGCTTTTGCCAAGCTGAGCTCTCAGGACAGAGAAGGGGAAAAAACTCCTGGTGATTTATTTCTCAACCCAAAGCTATCCCTTTTGGAGGAGGTCTCATGCCAAGGCTTAACTAAAAATAAATAAATAATGAAATCTCTTTCATTAGTCAGCTCTCTTGGCTGGATCTGTAATAAGAATGTAATAAACTTTCCATATGTCTCTGATAAACCAGACAGCTTAAGTTATGAGCACAAAAAGACATCCATTTCTAAAATGTCAGACTTTGCCATGTAACTCGGGCCAAGCACTTGTTCCTAACGAGACAGTGAAAGGAGCCTGATCCAAGTTGAGAGTCAAAATTGCTGGGGGCTCCTTTTAAGGCCCTTATTCACCAGCAACATCCATGGCAAGTGTGCTCCCCTGGTGCTGATGGGTGCCTCTCCCTGCTCCCAAACCAGGGACCCATCCCACTGCAGACAGGAGGTGTCGGTGATCCTGGCAGAGCATCCCCCCGATGGACTGCAGCACCCCCAGGATGCCCATGGGCAGGAGGGTGCCTAGGGCATGGCCACCCCTTGCTGTGAGCGCAGAAGCCTGGTGCAACAAAGAGACCTTGCATCTCCATGGGGGGGAACTCTACCCTTCACCCTCCGGCCTCATGTGATTTAAATTCACTTGTTGCAGGAAGAAGGGAAACGGTGACCTTTCAGGCTGACACAAAGCTGAGCTCAGCTTTGATGAAACCCCGCATTTTACCATGCACAAAGCCTGTTCTGCTCCTCTGTAAAAGAGCTCTTGAGAAGCACTGACACCCTCACGTATGGCCCAAGATTACTCCAGCTGCCAGACTCGCACACAGCTACTGTGGGAGACCATCACCTTCCACATTCCTGTTACTGAGCCCCGTGAATGAGCTGTTGAAAGGATGGAGACAAACCCTGGCCCCTGAGCAATGGGCACCATGGATGGTAGCACGAGGGATGCAGCAGAGATGCAGGTTTGGACTGTGTGGTCCATCGGTCAGTCCAGGGTGCAGAGACCGATGCCCCATCCAAGGCATGGGATGGCAGGAGCAGGGTGAGAGCAGGCAGGAACCGTGACTTTATGTGTTTTACACCCTGCCCTCCTTGCAGCTAGGCACAAAGCCGGACCTCACCCAGGGGGTGAATCTGAGCACGACAGACCTCAAAGAGTGATGGTCTGTCAGCACTTTAATTACAAAGCAGTAGGCGAGAACAGCCCGCCTGATGTTCAGCAGGAAATTGAACTGCACAAGCACAGCAGACATATTCCTGCACGGCTCCCCTAGCAACTCTGGGAAAGCTTCCAAATTCCCGCACCATTAACATTTAAGGAATCGTCCCTGAACTCTGGTACTTAAACAGTGAGGAGAAACAAGACACTGTAAATGGATTTGTTCGGTGTAGGTCAGTTACTGAAGGGGCTGTTTAAATCAGGCCTCGCAGTTTCACACTGACAGCAAAGGTCTGGCTCAAAGCACTCCATCATTTGAAGTTTTCTAACTATTCTTTTTCCTCTTTGACCGCTACCAGCCAATGGCAATATCTTACAGCGGGGCCCTCCTGCAGCACACAGCAAAGGTGAGGGCTCACAGAGCCTCTCGGGTGAAGGCTTCTGTTCATATCTGCCCTGAGACCACGGTGATGGGCAGCCCACCAAGGCAAATGGCACATCCCAAATACCCAGGGTGGGCTGGGTGAGTGACCATGGAGAACCACAGCAATCGGTGCCTGTGGGAAGGGGATGAGAGCATCAGTGCCTGGCACAGACAGCGTGCAGGAGCCTTTGCTCCCAGCACACATCTGCAATCACAGCCCGCCTCTCCTCTGCTCCCCCTTATGCTGCACCAGAAGACGCCTTGATGCTCTGGGCAGGAAAAAACTGCTGTGATTTATTTCCCCACACGCATCAGCTTGACATCTTTATTGGTGTTTGCAGCAGGAACAGACCTCGGTGCAGGAGAGGGACTGCACGTACAGACCCTGACACGCAATTGTGTTTCTTCAATGCCCAGCACAGGGTGCTCTGGGGTCTCAGGATGCCCTTGAGCATCTCTCATTTGGAGTGAATCATTTCCTGGCTAGCTCGCCATATGGCTGCGGCTGCCAGGATAACATCATATGCAGGAGCTCGCTATGCCTCAGGCTGAGGTTGGCAGCTACAGGGCAAGGCTTTCTTCTGTTTTATTTCTCTCAAGTGCCCACCTTACTTGGTCTGAGGGCCCATACTTTGAGGGCAAGGAGGTGATGGTGGAAACTGTCTCTTTTCAAACAATTTGGAGCAATCCGGCCTCAGAGTTTTACACTAGCCCAGAAGATGAATAGTTTCTTCCCTACCCTCTTTTACTCAGCCTGCCCAACACTACACAAAAGCTTAATTATAGCTATAAGCTCCTGATTCAGTGTCCTCAATCCCAGCTGGAGAACCAGTTCTCTGTCTCCACTATCCTCTTGTAAAGGCACTCAACCCATGGGTTCGGGTGTTTAAATCTAGGAATCTATTTATACTTTTAAGCCAGACATACACAAAATGCACCTGTATTGGCAGACAGCACATTCTGAGCCTCCCAGTGCTGCAGCATGGCCAGGAGAGCAAGCGAGGCAGCAGCACCCACCCTGCTCCTGTATTAGTCTGAGCTGCTCTCACTCCTAGGCTGTGCCCGTTCACGCAGTGCTTGCAGGGGTGATGTTTATGAGGCTTTCCTGGTGCAAGCTGCCAGGAAGCACAACACTGGTGTGCCCAAAGCCCTGCCACAGCAGAAAGTCACAGCCTCTTATGAACAGAGAGCGCTTTCCATGCCCCCTGCCCCTTCCTAGAGCCAGCAAGCAAGAGGAAAGAGAAAAACACAGTCCACAGCACATCCCCTCCTCAGCTGAGCTGCCCTCCCCATGCACCCAGCAGGATGCACCCACCCGCCCTGAGCATCAGGCAGAGAAGCACCATAAGGGCAGTCATCTGCAGAGGAAAGGTACTTAAACAACTGAGAATTCACCAAACCCCAGTGAATCTGCACCTCATTACACTGGGGACAGAGAGCACATGGAAGGCATTTCAAGTGGTTGACTCCCAGCACTGACCGTCACCAAGCTGGCACAGCCACTGCCTGACCCCATCTCTGTAAATCAGTGCCACTACTTAAATGTCAAGGGCGTTTGTCCTGCCCTCCATCAGCTCTGTAGAACCCCCCCCATCACACAGCCTCACTGCCAAACCCAGCTCAGGTGACCACACACAGAGCTGGGAATTACTGGGAATGGAGCAGCTCCCCTCACTCCTCACGGAGACCAGGACCACCCAGAGCTTCAAAAGGCAGAGACTGCGCCCAAAAGTCCATGTGCATCCCAATCCTTGTCCTGTGCCCAAGCTGCTGACAGCATCACAATGCAATGTACTGCAATGGGGGATTAATGGCACAGGGAGAGGAGAGGAAAAGTTAACGGAGCAGATCCCTTGTCAGGACTCTTTTGCTACCACAAGGATTTGATCCCATTTGGGCCCTTCAGGCTAGGACTATGATAGGGGACAATTCAAGAGTGTGTAATGAAATCAAAGCCAGCTCCAATTAGTTCTTCAGGAACCACCCTGTGTATGGAATACAGTGAGTTATGCTCCAGCTTAACCATGCTGTCCCAGCTCCAAAAGGCAGGGAGATCATACTGGCAAAGGAAACCATCCCCTGGCATGGCTGAGGGCTCACAAGAACCAAATGTGTTTGTGCCAACAGGCAGCTTCTGTGCTAAAGGTAACCGGCGGCTGCTTCAGAAAGGCAGATTTGGAGACAGTACAAAGCACTTGTGTTCCTCTGCAGCCCAAATGTTTGCTAGATGTGTAATTCTCTCCACTAACAGATCCAGGAGGGGGAAAAAAAACCTGGAAGGGCTTTTGTACTGCCTCCTGGGACTTGGTTTGGAGCCTAATTGCCACTTACACATCTTTAATTTCAGGTGTTGACCTTGCAACTTGTCCTAAGGCAAACTGAAGGTGGAATGCAGAGACTGCTCCTCTCCCGAGCCCTGGAGGCTGCAGTGATTGCAGCGGCTGCTGCATCAGGCAGCAGCGGTTTTCCCAGCTCCCTGGCCTTTCCCAGTGCCAAGGATGGAGCTGAGGCTGCCCCAGGCTCTGCCCAAGGACCTGGACCCACCGATGCTCACTTGGGCTGGGCTGTGGGTATTTATGCATAAGGCCAGCAAGCTGCTCAGCCCTGCACCAAGACCCTGCACAAACCGAGCCAGAGGAGTACCCCAAACCCTCTCCAAGGCAGCAGGAAACCAGGCTGGGGATGGAAGGAGGCTCCAAGATTAACCCTGGATGGTCAATGAACAAGCAGCCCTGCAGCAGCAAGGCAGACACAGCCCCAGAACACCCCCTGGCCAGCCCAAGCCTGCACGCACACAGCACTAGTCACCTTGAGAACTACAATCACACTTACTGACACACACATGCACAGCCCAGCACTCCTCCATTTACTGGTTTGTATTTCAACAAGTCAAAATTCACCCGCTCAGTGATGCTGCAAGGAGAGCCCATCGCTCAGCCGCACTCGTGGCACGGAGGCACGGTGATGCATTGGCATCAATCACCGGGCACAGGAGAAAGAACAGCGCTGGAGTATTGTTGTCCCAGGATTAATGCCTCTTGCTGGGAAAACAAACGTCCCAGGCTTGCCTCAACGTTCATTTCTGATAAATGATTTGACTTGGCTTTGACACTCCTGTAGCAGCAGGAGACCATTATCCTGAGACAATGTTTTATTCTATTGACATTATCTCTTAATTATAATGTGAGTGATATCAAAGAGAGATGGAGCCCACCAATTCCTCAGGCAGAGCTTCTGCAGTTTCTCCTGTCAGGGTACCTGGGAGAGGTTTTACTACGGCGGCTCAATCACCTGCTCAAGTCCAGCCTGTAACGGGCATATTGAGGAGGGTCAGGGTGCTTACCTGACCCACTTCCATTGCTGCAAGTGGTTTGGGTTTTGGGGGAGTTAGTGGCATTTTGGGGGGGTTCATTTTAGTTTCCAGAAGCAGGGAGCTTGTTAGAAAGACAGGAAGGTCGTTTGCATGTTTAAAAATGAGATTTTCAGCAAGATTCCGAGGGGATTTGGCATTTACGGTACCTCAGCATATAGTTAACATTCAGATAAAGTTTTTGGAAGGGATCATAAGCCTCATGCTTCAGGGATTATGTCAGTTGTGAGCTATAGGCAGGAGACTGAGGGGGTGAGTTACGTGCTCACCTCTGCTATTTTGGGGTTAGTTGCCATCCCTGGAAGCAGCAGGAGCAGGCAGAGCTCAGCCCATGCTCCAAGCAGCCGGGGCTGTGCTGTCAGCAGGTCTGATTGGCATTAATTGCTTGCAAGATTCTGTTTTGCAAAACCATTCTGCACACAGAGAATAAACAAGACGGGGAACCAAAGCGCTCGCTCATCCTTACATCCCTGCATCAGAGGAAGCGTGCGTGCCTGCCTCCCCCCCCCCCCCCGAGAGCACTGCAGAGCAGCACAGCGCTGCCCTGGAAGGAGGAAAATACCGGAGAACAGTGGGTTTAATACCTAAACAGAGCCAACTTCATTAACTTGCAAGAAATCGTGGCACAGCGTTTTGTGCTGGGGTGTGCTTCCTCTACAGCAGCAGACAAAAGGGAAGGTCTGGTCGCTCCCATCAACAGCAGGGCTGGTGCATGGGCGGTAGGTACCCGTGCAGCGTGGCGGGAGGGCTGGACCAGGAAAATCAGCTGTGACATGTTCAGCCGAGCGGGATCAGAGGGAGATGATGGGGCTCATCATAACATCTTCATTCCTACACCGCAGCCTTAAGCCAAGGCATCTCTGCTGGTTACAGGCAGCGCCGCGAGTCCCCTGCGTGCTATGGGACAGAGCAATTAGCAGTGCCCTAACAGCACAGGCAGGGTTGGGCATCCCACAGCCATACATTAAGAGGGAGCATGCTGGTAGGTAAGGACATCCCTCAAATAACTAGGAGCTCCATCAGTGATGGGGTGGTGGGGACGAAGCCCTGCTTTAGCTTTACAGCAGCACTTCCTGCTCTCATACTCAAGCCATACCCCAGTCTCCATCAGTGCTTTGAAACCAGAGCATGAAGCTCTCCGCAGGGAGCGTGTGTTGATTTGTTTCACGATTTCCATTAATTACCAGGTAAATGAGATCCCTGCACACTCATTGGGCACCTCGCCTCATCTGTTTGGGCTTTTGACAGCTGCCGGAGCACTAAGTATGTTTTCATCACGTGGTGCCTGGCAGGGCATCCTCTCCCTCGCTCTGACCTCCAGAATCATCCCATCTGCTTTATTTCAGCATCATCCCCTGGAATTTGTTATCTGCAGCTAAAACCCATCCTGCCACAGGCAGGGGAGCTCCGAGCCATCGAGGCTTCAATTAACCAGGGAAAAGTACCCTGGGGCGGGCTGCAGCTTTTGGGTGGATGGCACCCGGTGTGCCGAATGTAGGACCTGGCCCAGGGCTTGCGTCAGGCTGAGCTAATGCATGAGGCACCAAGCGAATCGATCGCTGCTGCGCTCAACTTTCTGTGCTGAAGCCTTTCCTGGAAAGACAATTAACAGCACCTAGAGCCTGCTCCAGTTGTTCTGGTTTTGTCATTAAAGTCAGGCCGCAGCAAAGCAATAGCAGCCCTCGGGGGGAGGCAATGGGGAAGAGGGGAATGATCTTTGATTTACTACAAGGGGAAGAGCCCATAGTCCGGCTGCACATGGCTTGATGACTTAAAATGCTATTGCACAGCAGGGCCAAGGGGGTGAGGCAGGGATGCTGCACGGGGCAGGGCTCCTGCTCTGTCCCAGGAGACTTCCAATGATGGAAAGTAAACAGAACAGTGTGAGAGGTGCAGAAGATGCATGTGGCCATGACTGCATTTAGCTACCTGGTTAATGGGCGACTGAGGGAGGCCCTGGGGGATGCAGGCAGGGGTGAGCCAGGAGCATCCAGACCAAGGCACATGAAGGCAGGTGGAGGACAACAAAATCACCCCCAAACCGCATCCCTAGGGAGCTGCCCGTCAAGGAGAGCCCTTTGCTTGAGTCCTGCATGGATGCGCACCTCCCAGGCATGCTCCCACCCCACTGCCTGTGACAATCCCAGGAAGCCACGTTTCTGATTTCACAAGGATGGTTTCTCTGAGGGGCAGGAGGGTGTTTCAGTTCAGTCTGTGGGGTGGGACGCGCTCATGTACCCGCTCATGTACAGCGGGTGACATGCCCCAGTGATTTACAGGCATGCAGAGGGCCTGCAACCCACTGAGGCTTTCAAGGATTACTTAACCCAGGATGAAGTAGATCAAATGCAAATGGGTGGATGGTATGTGAGCTGCTCCAGCCAGGCAGGGCTGATAAACCCGCTGGCTTCTTTCACAAGGCTTTGAAACAGGGAAATGCAGCTTCAGATAATTTATTTGCTAGGGCACTGGAGAGGGCAGGGGAGTATTTATGGGCTAAAGGATATTCACAGTTATGTCTCTGGGGATGCACCCATAGGGCACTGCTTAGGCAGGGAGAGGGAATGTGACCCCTGCCTTCAGCCCTGGCTACTGGGAAAGGGAATCATCTCCCCAGGAGCTCATCCAGAGCCCCACATCTAT
>JAVHNF010073055.1:0-11648 GCA_034783455.1 Micropsitta finschii
CTTCGTTCCCCAAAGCCTGGCTGGGAGCTACCCTGCGGACTTGGAACTCCCAGGAGCTGGGGCACAAACCGCAGCCCCCGGGAGCAAATATCTGCTCAAGCAACCGGCAGACTTTGGAGGGCTCCCCCTCTCCGTGCAGAGGGGCCGAGGGTGCTGTGCCCGTCGGGCTGGGGCAGCGCGTAGCCCCGGTTCTCCCTTAATTGTCGCTTCCAGCTCAGGCACAAAATCCAACCCCACAATTTCACCCTTGTCTTGCTTTCCTGCTCGCGGAGCTGTTAAGCACGGGAGATTATATGAATGCTTCGATGAAAAATCCTTAGTTTTAATTTCCCCCCTTTTTCGCCCGAAGAAATAATAACAGTTTCTCTCTGCCTTCATAAAATCTTTCCGAGCTCTCCAGCGACGGGATTTCTGCTGTTTAACCAGCCCCTCTAAATAAATGATTGAGTTTTAATTCAGCGCTTCTTCGCAGAAACGAGTAACTAGTGCACTTAGCGCAGCTCGAAAGCATAACCCCAGTTTGTCCGGAGAGCTGATTTATCACATTTCACCCCCCACCCCAAGGTATCGATGTGGGCAACGCATCAGGAAATCGGTTGTGTCGCGATTACGGGGGTTTCTTTTCCAAAAGGCGGGGAACCGAGGGAGAGATGGGGACTGGGCAGGAGAAAAGGCAGCCCTGGCAAGGCGGGAGTTGCAGCGGGGGGTTCTCCCACGACCCTTCCCCCGGCCCAGCTCCCTCCCGAGAGCCCCGGGGCTCTGCAAACTTGCGGCTGGTATCGGGTCCGAAACTCGAGGTTGGTTTGGCTGGGCTAGAACGGGCGGTTTCCAACCCCGCCGGTAAACGATGATGATGATGATGATGATGATGATGATGATAATAATAATAATAATAATAATAATAATAGGAGAAAGAGGTAGAAATCAGCTATTTTTTGTAAGTTTTGCATCGCAAAGCGAAATGAAATATGAAAATACATAAATCTGCCACCCCGACTTGATCCTGCGCTACAAGACAAGGTGGGCGGAATTTGTTAGCTCGCCAAGTGGAAAGGACATTTCAAGTTTGTGGGATATAAACGGTAATATTTTGGCTAACTGGCTGGGTCTACACATGCACTAAAAAAATCTATTTCGAAGACCATTTTTTATGACTTTTCTAAGTGAACCGGGATCTTTAGGTTTCCACCTTGCTCTAAGAGTTCTCACCTGCATGAGGGGAAGGACAGATGATGCTTTTCATTTGAAAACTGCTTTTCGAAAAAAGAAAAAATAGTGGGACGATCAGGGCATATTGTTGGAAGAAAACCGTGCTTTCCTCTTTTTATTTAGAACCACACTTAATTTCCCTACCTCGGGTATTTTACACCGCCCCCCATGCCCATACACGCAGAACTGTGTGTGCATTTGCACAGAAATCGTGGCTGTTTCCCTCAGAACAACTAAAATCAAAGCCAAGCTGGTTATGTTTTAAACAGCCAATGCATTAACTCCCTCCTTTACTCCCTCTTTGGTTTCTTTGTGTGAATTTTATCACACCTCTTACTACGACACTAAACTGCTAGAGATGCAGACACTCAATTTTAGGTTGAATAAAGAGAAATAAAGCTCCGTCCTTGGAAGACGGAGAAGGAGGAAAACTGCAAACACTGACAAACCTCCTTACCCTTGAATCTACGGCAGATGCAGTGTAAGACAATTTCTACTTGCCTCGAATTATAGTGGCAACAAGATCTTAAAGCAGCCACTTAACTAAATCAGGGCCACGTTGCCTGGTTTTGCTTTGGTTTGGGGGGTTCTTTTTTCCTTTCTTCTTTTATTTTTGGGTTTTATTTTAATTATTATTTGGTATGGGGCATCTTTTGGAGGTTTGAAATGTTCCAGACATTGTCCAGTACTTTGTCCCCGACGCCAACCGCATTCGTGTGAGACCGAAAGGGGATTAACTTGTGAACTTTTAAAAATCAGAACTTAAATGAGAGGCAAATCTAGGCCACAGCTCATTGTGGGAACCGTTTCTTAAGCAATTAAAGCGAGAAGAAATTCCTCGCAGCCTTTTTCCTTAAAGCAGCTTTCTGAAGGATTTAAGGAGGACTAGTGTCCGGTCCATCAAGAAAGATTTAAACTGCACAGTGATATAGAAAATCTCCACTTGCTCTTATTTAAAGGGGCACTATCACCATTTCTATAAGACCCTTGACATTGTTTCTTTAATCTTGTTTATAAACTTAAACAGATTTAAAAAGTTTTTTTTTTCTCTCTCTTCCCTGCCTTTTTTTTTTTTTCCATGAATTCATTGAAAATATATTTGATGCAGTATTTGAAAAGAGACCAAAACAGGCTCACTTTTAAGGATTTTCTGTTACTAAAAAGTCTCAAGCCACAGCTTGCTGCATTTCTCCTTTTGCTCTTGGAGGTTTGGAGGAAAGCAAGATTAGCGGGAAGAAGAATTTATATTTTTCTCCTCCGGGGCCAACTGTGCAATAAAAGTTCCTTTCTCCCCAAATTAGGAGCACACAAAGCACCTTTCACCCAAAAATATCGACTCAAACCTTCATGCAACGGTTTTACCTTTGCTGAGGCCAGAGTTATATCCTAAGCAGCCTCCTGCAATGCCAGGTTTCTTTCTTTTATTCCTTTCCTTCTCTTTCTTTGCCCCACTATACTTGTGCTCCCTCATTAGATGCTGGCTGCTGTGGCTAGTTCCTACCTATATTTAGAGGTCAGCCAGTATTTCTTACAGCTTTCCCAATTTGAGCTACTTGGCAAGGTTTTCTACATAACATTAAAAAATACCTGCTAATCTTATTCCAGCAAAACCAGTTGTTCCCCCTTAAGTCTTAAAAAAGAGAAGAAAGAAAGGGGAAAAAAAGAGAAAGCGAACACCTTCGAGTCACCAAAGCTTTTGGTGCTTATAGCTAATTAATAGCCCTAATGATATTTTTCCAAGTCCATGAATACATTATGTTTGCAATCCAAAAAGCGTTAGCCCCATTCAAGGGTACTTCAACATCTGCTCATTTAAGGGCAATTAATCATTTTGATATATGGTTTAAAATTGACTGCTTCCAAGGGACTTTTTTTTTTGACAAGAATAACAAAGCAATTTGCCAGGAGCCATCTTCTGGACATGTTATTAGCAGAACCTTCATCTTAAAGAGGGTTTAAAAAAAATCCTCAGATTTAGGTACCTGCTTTAAAGGGAACCCAACACCTTCTCTCTCTCTCTTGTTTTGTTACACTTCCTCCAGTTCTTCATCTAGCCAAGAGTTAGAGGACTCTTCCATCTCAGACCTAAACTTTATACCTTTATTGCAGAGGCATGTGGGTTTATAATTGAAGGAGAAGGTGAGCTGAATATCGTGAAATACAGACCAAGCTCAGCCCCTCCTCCTGTTTCTGCTCTTAATTGTGACACTAACTAGCTCTATGTGTTTGAGTAATAATGCTCTATGTTTCCTCATTGGACTCATCCTTCTCTCAAAAGCAGCCAAGGGAATTTCTTGGGTTTATTTTCCTTTTTGTTTTGCTGTTAACTACAGTTTATAACTGTAATAAGCTGCTCCTTAGTTTAGCCTGGGTTTTGTAAGGAATCAAATCTACCAAGAGTATTAGGTGAAAACAGCCAAAGAGATCAATTTTTTCAGCCTCTGGTTCCTGGTAAAAGTGTTAGCTGAGAGAATGTAAGGGGGAAGTCTCTCCCGTGCAGGGAATTTAAAGTATAGTTATGATGGGCAGATCTGCTTATTTATTTATTCCATGAATCCCAGCTGTGTTGAGAGACTCCTGCTGAACAGGAGGCCTTTTCTGGCCCAGGAGCTGCAGATGAAGTGAGGAAAAGGAGGGCATCCAGGGCAAAAGAGATCAGCAGGAAAGGTGATGAGAAAAGGCAAATAAATAGAGGAATGATGTGCCCAGCACTACTTCCAGAGCCAGGAAGAGGGGGCTCCCTTGGTTGCATCCCTGCCTTCCCAGGAATGATGGCCTTTGACGTCCAGCTTCCCATAGGGACACACTATGCCTGGGTTGCTCTGTGGCAAGGACACAGGTGGTTTTTCTACTTTCTTTTCACAAGCTGCCTAGAAATAATCTGCAAATGAGAAATTTCACAATAATATATCAGAAATGTTCCTATTTGATTGAAAATGTTATTAAATTTCTTCTCTGACTTGATGCACTAAAATTCCTCTGGATGTGAACACCTGGGGTGGATTCAGAACCCTCTATCCATGGCTTTGGCCTGGGACCACCCAGTGCCCAAGCTATTCCTTGTCTTCATCCAATTTTTATCCATCAGTCTAAAGCCAGGGAAATCTCACTGTGTGCTTAAAGGTTATCTAAATGAGTGGAGTTGCTTTAAAAAATGCCCCCTTTACAAAAGATTTGGATTTTCATCAGGAATTTGATGAAGAGTCACTCTTCATCAGGGACCGTCTCTTCATTAGCGACTGTAGTGATATGACAATGGGTAATGGGTTCAGACTTAAACAGGGGAGATCCAGGTTGGATATAAGGTAGAAGTTCTTTACTGTGAGGGTGGTGAGGCATTGACACAGGTTGCCCAGAAAAGCTGTGGCTGCCTATGGGCTTGGCACAAAGAGACTTTGCTTTTTCCAGTTGGATCTTCATCACATGTGAGTTGCAAAGGAAACTCAGCTTCTGCTTTGCTTACCTTTGCAATGCATTGTAGTTCAGGCAGCTGCCATTAGCTGTGGGGACATTTTGTTTGGTTTTAGGAGCACAAGGTAAGTCCGTAAGAGGACTTGTTTTCTCTGGGAATGCCTGCATGGGCACAGGTCATGTAAGAAATTTGAGGCAACAAAGGAGGTTCTGACCTGATTTTCCTGAACCATTAAGCCATTGCAATAACCCTCCACTTCCTTAGGTGAGGTCTAACTCTTCACTGTGGGATGCTCTGAATCCAACATCAGTGTCTGCTGTGGTTTATCCTCCAAAGCACTGATTCTGTTTATCCTTGGGGGAGATACTGTTCCTGCAGCTTGATTGCACATAAATGTACACCCAGGCCCAATGTGTATGTGTATATTATCCCAACCTCCCGTCACTGAAGCCAAAGGAGGGCTTTGCCATTGGGATTAAAGGTTTGTCCCTCACTTAGCAAATCAGATCAGAGCTGGACCTTCCTAACCACCTTTTCAGAAAGAAGTCCAAATATTGTTCTCATGGACATCAGCACAAGCTCTGTCTGTCCTGGCAGCAAGGCTGGATGCGGTTCAGCTCTCTTTCAATGGTGTAAATCCACAGTAATTTATTCAGAAGCGATGATATTTATCTAGATTTACATCATTTAGTGCTAAGTTCAGTCCTTTGGTAACGGATGCTCAAATGCATGACTGCATTTATTTTGTACGTACCTCTGAGCAAAATGACAGATACGTTTCTTGGGGGATAAAATCCATCTCCCAGGCACACAGCCAGGCTAGCCGTCTTTTCCATAGGAGAAACTTCAAGGACATGAGAGGGCACGGGAAAACAAACTCTCCCTCCCAGATCAGGAGCATGGCCTGGTGGCCACCTCCACCAGCACTTGTGCAATAGTGGATCCAGCCTTTGTGTTTTAAGCATCCAGAGGAAGTGATTCAACCCCATTTAGCTCCATCAAATTGTGGGGGTTTGTTGACTTGAAGCACCAGCAAAGCTGACCCACCACGATGCCATCTCCTGTGTCACCCCACTGCTGCCATGGGTTTCTCCAAGGGAAGGAACAGAGAGTGGGAATGGAAAATGAGCCCCACTTATTTCTGGGTAACACATGACATGAAATATGTTAGGTAAACACCTTATTAGAAATGATTTGTCATCCCTCTGCCTCTCCCAGCTGCATGCAACTCTATCTCCAGACTATTATAGTATCAAATATATTTTACAAGAGTTTTACCTACAGGTGACTTGCTCTTTATTACTGGATGTAGGCAAAATCAATACTTTAGTAACCAGAAGCTCATTTATTTTGCTTCTTGAAACATTTTTCAACAGTGGGAGAGCAGCTAAACCCTGAGAAGCTATGATTAAGAACCACAAACTCTACCTGCCTTTCCTTCTCCCCCTTCTAACCCATTTATTGACTTAAATAGGTAATTTCCAAACCCAGAACATCATCCTGAGCAGCCATTGCTGGTGCACAGTTTTCTCTTTTATTCTGCAGTTTTTTCCCCCTTACAGACAGATAATTCTTTAAACTTGGATAATTTCAAGGGGGAATCAACTTAATATAAATGTACCTGTCACTGGTTGAAATAGAAGCAGATTCTGGCCTTTCAATAAGGCCACTTCTGCAGTCTCACACTGGGGAAAAATCAGAAATTGCTCAGAACTGATAATGCATTCCTGCAGCTCCACAGCCCTGATGGAGTTCAGTCAGGCCAAATACCCCGGCCGCTTTTTATGCGTTTATTTTACCTTCTGATTTGTTTTGAAGGTCATATGATGCAAAGATATTGGAGAGAAAATGCTTGTTGTATTTAAGGAGGTTTGTCCCTAAGTCATAGCACTTTGCTGTTGGTAAGTGCCCTGCAAGGAAAGGAAAATGCTACCAGGCCGGTGCAGAGGAGAGAGAGGCTTTTGCCTCCTCTCCCCATCCACAATGGTTTTGTCATCATGCAGGCTTATGGTTCCTCTTGCAGTAGCTGCAGCTAACAGAGCACTTAATCAATAGTGCAATAATCTCAGGGAGCTGAAATGTCCATGTGTTACAGTGCTTGGGAGGATGGACTAGGGGGGAGTGAACAAGTGACATTGCTCGGATAAAAACTCAGCTTCACGTGCACAAGAAACAGATGACATCTATGCTCCACATCAGCCTGGGGCTTTATTCACCCTCCTGCTCAGCTCCTGCAAGCTGAGGAAAAGGGCATTCCCCATGCAGCAGTGGGAGGAGTGACTGGGCACCAGCAAGTGTGAGGAGGAAACCCCTTCCTCCAGAGGAGCAGCTCTCCAAGCACCTTTCACCACCCTGGGGTGCACTTCCCACCCATCCCACCATCTCTAGACAATCTGCCAACTGCTGGTCCAATGACACCCCATAGAAAGGCTGCTTTAGGGTCAGCGAGCCCACCCAGTGTTCCGTCCCCATCTCATGCTCCCTTCCAGCAGCAGGAGCAGGACACCAGCTTTAAGACATCTCCTATATCTATAGGGTATAGTCTGTGCCTCCCAGTTTGTGAGCTGCTGCTGAGACTTCGTACCTCCATTTCACCCCTACACAAGGAAGGAAAACCCTTGGGCATCTTACCATCTCACACACCTGAAGGAAGCAAAAGAGAGCAGGACAGCTTGCTATAAGAACTGATGGGTGACTATTGTGTCTGCCATCCCCTAATATACCACTTTTCTGGGGTGTGAATGTGGACTAAAATATCAGCACTGAAAGAGAGATGGGTCCAGGTTTTGGGCCGGTCTACTCTGAATTTGAATATTAGGGACTTTTTTAATGGTTACAAGCCATATATTTATAAGTCAAGGAAAACCAAACTAAATCGTACTTCCTAAAGGAGCATTGCTGTCAGAGAGCTGTAGCTCTGCTCTGTGGGCCTACACTGATGTGGTTTTTTGGGGAGACTACACCTCCCAGAAGGCACCTTGCTTACATTTACTTGGCTTTGGTACATCAAGAGAACCTGCCTGACCTGCACTCCAGCACTGGACATGCAGTCTGGCTAGGGAGCAGGAGCTGCAGGAGAAGAGGTAAACCAGGCAGTAAAGCCCCAAATGCATCAGAAATACGTAGAAATTCATGTTTAATTTTCTTATGACAAAACAAGGGTAAAACCAAAACAGAACAAACCAGAAAATAACATAACAGAAATGCTATTTTTTTTCGCCTGAAAAATGAAATTCTTTGCCTTTTCCAAGGTTCTGGCCTCCACAATTGCTATTCTGCAGGAAGCATGAAATCTCCAGTTTCTTTAACAATAGTTCAGACTGCAGATGTATCGAAACAGCTGGATTTCCCTGGATTTCTGGGATCAGTGCTAGGAACCTCACTTGGCTGATTTTAAGCCTGAGAGATGAAATGGTGAGGGGGCCATCTGAGGAGCTATGAAGATAAAAACACATCTGTGTAGGGAAGCAGGCTGACAGCAGGGCTGAGCATGGCTGGGGATGACAGACCTTGGCTCAGCATCAGTGACCAGTCAGACAGAGCCTGGCCCGTGGTGCTTCTCCTGCTTTATTTGTATAACACCACTCTCATATTTGGGTTTTTTACTCTAATGTTGTCTGTATCCATTAGTTGCAATGGCTTAACACCAAGATAATTGGCTAAGTTACATGGGGCTTTGAGCAACCTGGTCTAGTGGAAGGTGTCCCTACCCATGGCAGGGGGGTTGGAAGTGGGTGAGCTTTATGTTCCCTTCTAACCCTGCCATTCAATGGTTCTACGATTCTATGATATTCGTATTCTCATGTTCAAATACGTGCACAAGTACATGCACATAACCTACACTCTCCAGACTATATTACTTACCATCTGGGAAGTCTTTTGATAAAGTCACAGACCATCAGAATCACTTGGTTTTCCAGACAAATCTGATGTAATGGTCTGCTAGTGACAAGAAGGATTTTTAGGGTTTCTTTCTAACCAGTTCTATCTCTTTTAATGAAATCTAATTTCCTGTTTTGAAGAGAAGGGCCTGATTCCCTCACTCTGTATGAGCAAGGATGCTTCTTTTTTCTTTCCAGCACAGCTATGTAGGGTCACGCACAAAGGGGTTCACAGGATGAGGAGCCCCTAGACCCCACAGCCCAGTGTGGTGCTGCATGTGTGTTCTCACAGCTTTGCTACAAGGGCTGTGGATACCAAGGCACCACTCTGTATCCCCCAAGGTAAATAAAAGCAGAGGGATGCAAACAAACTGTCACGGGATAGAAGTAAGTTGGCCTGTCAGGAGTTTTGTTGGATTTGAGTTGGGGTTTGGTTTTCTTCCTGCTGCTCATCCCTGTTTTCGAAACAATCTTGTCATGCAGGAGGGGTTGGGAAGTGCAAAAGCCCCTTTGTGTTTTGATTTGGTAGGGGTAAATTTCTCATACACAAAAAAACTCAGGGTTTTGGAGGTTCTCTGCCTCCTGCAAAAGAAAAACTGTCTGTTTCCTAACACTTGGAAGGCCTGTGGGCAGAGGAAATAATGTGCCATGGGCACTTGGTGCCTTGTCTTGATTTCTTTCTGCTTTATTTAAAGCTGTTTTGCAAGGATTTTGTTATATGGGGCTTTTTCACTTCTGTTTCCTCTCAGAGTCATGGCAGAGCTGACCCAGGACACGGCTCAGGTTGGATGGGACTTTGAGCAACTGGGTCTAGTAGAAGGTGTCCCTGACCACGGCAGGGGAATTGGTACTAGATGATCTTGGAAGGTCCCTCCCACCCAAACCATTCTGTGATTTGATAATTCTATGGTGCAATGCACAATACATAGTTAGTGAAAATAATGCATCCCATTATCAGGATTTTGGGTTATGGCAGACCCTACAATAAATTTCTGGAAACCTGGTGTTGGCTAGATGTGGCTGTCTCTTCACATTTTCTTTTTGTTCATTTACAATTCAATTTCCTATATGAAGGGCAGAGACATAGAAATATCTACACACAAGCTCCATGTACTCTTTCATTCAATATTTATTTTCTTTTCCTCCTAGTTTTCACAAGCATAAGCAAAGAAGCAAAGAACTTAAAGACAGTGAAGAAAAAACAAAGTCATGTAATTAAAAATTCAGAAATTGCAAAGTTTTGAGTGCTGCACATGAGTGGGGTGATATTTTAATGCAATTATTGATGAAAGAAATCCTTTAAGTAGGATGAATATGATATGCATCACTGAAAGACAGATATTTTCCAATGGTAGCAATTATCTGTTGAGAGATTTAAAAAACACTGGTGAAACACCTATGTGACATACTTTTCACATGAGAGGTAGTTGCATCTTCCCTAAAGTTCACTGTAAATTTCTGGTGTTCTCCTGTTTTCTTTTCAAAATCAAGTTAATCAAAGTTAAGATATAAAAGACAGAGCCTTTTAAAAATATCTTTCCATTAACTATCAGTTTTTATCATCTTAGTATGATCTTTTGTGACATATCTGCCCATTTTGCCATGGGAATAAGGAATCATGAACTGGGAGAGGCTACTGAGAGAAGAACATAATTTCCAAGACCTACAGGTACCTCCATAAGATATTCTCTGGTCCTCTGTTTGCCCAGAAACTTCATCTCTTTATTTCCCTTATATCTTTACCTCTAGTTAGAACATTTTTGTAACACTGCTGTAGATCTAAGTATAAACCAAGCTGAATTTATCTCAGATATTTCATGAGCATGAAAAAGAAGATAGCATAAATGCTATGTACAACAAATTGCATAAAAGCGTAAACCAAAATTGCAGCTACCTTCAGAAAACAGAATTATTCCTAGAAAAGTGCTTCCCTGCACCATAATCCATATGAATCTTTCTTCTACCCCCCCAGTTTAGTGCTGGTTGGATTTCCTGGTCTCATATTTCTGAAGGCTTCCAGAAAGAGAAGAAGTGCCATAGCACGAATAAGATTTAATTCTGATTTTAAAATAAGAAAACTATCATTCCCTCATATCCAGCTGGATTAGATCGATTGTGAGTGAAAAGGACATAAATCGAAGGTGAATTTTAAAACATTAAGCTTGCAAAGATCTGAAAATCTAGGCATCAGGTAAGATCTGAATGGACAGACAGAGTCTTCAGGGGAACTGTTCCCAGGGGTGGCATTTCTACAGACTTACATGTCTGGGAGCACTTGAAACATGATTAAAAGTTCTTGTGAGTGCCCATCAACACTCACTGCCTACTGCCTGAGGAGCAAAGTGGACGTGGCAAAAAACTGGTTTAGCCCTTCGTTCTCCAAAACCCTGTCCCACAAAGAAACACAGTCACCCTTCTGTCTCAACTTTGAGGAAGCATGTATCACAGACTTCCTTCCAAATCCAGCTATGGCAAAGGTTTCATTAAAGGAATGTCAGAATTTCCTATTTCCTTTCATTTAAAAAATAAGATGCACAAACTAGGAACCTTGAAAAAACTGATAGCTTTTAAATCAGTTTGTATTCTGATGCTCAAACTGGTCTCAGAACCATCTTCCTTTTATTATGATTTTCTTTTGCTGTGGCAAATGAAAATGATGAGGCCTTATTTCTGAGAGAAAAACAAACAACTTAGGTCTGTGTATTCCACCTACTATGCCAAAACAAGCTATCAAATTACTGTATAAAGGGACCTAAAAGCATGACCTATACATTTATTTTTGCTCATGCTTTTCACTGTTCCTTTGTTTTTTATTGCAAAGTTTAATTAAAATTAATAGCAAGTCAGGCTGGCTTCAGATTGTTTGGAAACACTACAGAACAATTGTATTGTATCTCCACCTACTGTTAGCACTCAGTTATCTTGAGAAGGGTACACCTATGGCATTTTAAAGCACCGACACATATGATGCTCTGGGATACAAGCTGGGCAGGACATGAGCAATAAAACAGCAGTCTGAAATTATGGGGAAAGCTTCGCTTTTGCTATTTTATTATTACTATAAAAGGGCTGCAACTGGGAGCTTTGAGATGCTTCTGTCTACTGTTTCTTTTCTTGTATGAAGTCAGGTGCATTCATGCAAAAGG
>JAVHNF010073058.1:0-12624 GCA_034783455.1 Micropsitta finschii
TTTCTACCTTATTTGCATTCAACCCTGAAGTGTCTCACAAAGTTTTCTGATGTGAACTCTTAGCTGATTGGTAACTACTGAAGGAGGAGGAGGAAGAAAATGAAAGAGCTGTACTAAGGTTGTGTGTTATTGAAAGGAGGGAACTGGATGGGTGTATCTGGACCAGCCCACGCTGGAGCCATCACAGCTGATTAAAGAGGCAATAGAATCCAAATTAAATTACTGAAGCAATTTGTCCATTGAAAACAAAACCAGTCCTTCTAATTTACTGTGCATTACTAAGAGGAATCAGAGCACAGTAAAAGCTTAAAGCAGATTCAGAGAAGTGCTGGATCTCCCTTTCCTTGACCATGGAATTTAATTATCTTACAATAATGAAAAACTGTGAAGGTTTGTTTAAATGTGGTTACTAAAGCCTTCTTGCAGGAAGCTGATCCCCTTCAGAGATCTCATTTCTTGGCCACATCTGACATACCACATGCTTGCCCACTCTAAGGTGCAGCTGTACTTCCTCAGGGTAGTGGTGCAAGTATAGCACAACATCACACAACCTCAACAGCCCCACTGCTTGCACCACTTAATCCTGCTCCTGAATGGGTCTTCAGTGTATAATGGATGAGTTACTATTCCTGTGCTTGTGTCTTGCTCTTAATTTCCTAATTTATCTTAAATGGTTTTGTCCAGTGGGCATGCTATAGCTATTTTTTTTTTTTTATATATGCTTTACTGTGAGCATGTGGACTGTTCCTGACTGGACATTTATTATCTGGAAACAGGTAACTGTGGTTATATATTTCTGCTTTACAGTAGTGTGTCAAAACAGAGGGACAGTTTGAGAGTTTTTTGAAGTACCACAGTCTTTGCAAGGTGTCACTTGAATGTGCTCCAAGCCTGTGCTGTTCCCTTTTTTGTCATCTCCTTTTTGGAAGTGAAGTGCATTCTAAGATACAAGTCCCCTTGTTCCCCAGGTGAGATGCTTGGCTTCTTTCAAAGTATATACTCAATGTGTGCATTTGCAAAAGTATATACATTGAGTAATCATGAAGACTCAGAGATTTAGAAAAATTGTATATTAAAAATGGAAAAAGGTAGTGCTTGTTTGTTCTTATCTGTGTTGTGTTAGTCTGTTGACATCCACTGTGCAGCACTGTGGGGACTGAAAGCATTGATATGGTGTGATATAGTTTTAAGCTTTAAATGAAGGCTAGTACAGGAAAAAGTTGAGGCAGCAACACTCAAGAGTATATGGTAGTGGGAGGCTGGATTCTTAAACACAGTTCCAAGTCTGCCATGTAAGGAAGCTACTAGAACTGTTTTCAAAAAAGATTGAGTTCAGGTTATTTTGATGGTAAGAAGTTTTAGATCCTTAAAAACAAACACATCCAAGCTTAATCCTAGTTCATAGGTTTTGTTTAGCACATAGAAGAAAAGGCAGTAAAAGGGGGGGTGTGCTGAATAAAAAGTTGCTCAACATAACCATAAAGCCTGAAGGCTTTTTTACAAACTTTTTGAGAGCAGAAGCTATATATATAACAAAAGCTGTAGCTTGATATAAGGCATTTCATTTTGCTTAAAGCAGTGCTGAAAGATGCGGCTGGAAATTCAAACCTACCTTTGTAAGTCTCCTTTACCAGCCACTGACTAATATCTTTGACTTACGGGGTTTTGATAATGGAGTTCAATAGCTGTTCCCTGAACCTGAAGGAATCTTCTATGATTAGATGCTTTTTTTTTAACATGCAGAATAAAGATTAACACACAGAGGAGGATTAGCAGAGACTGGAATATTATGACTTCCCTGGAGGCTCTATATGGATAGAAGCTAGCTGGGAATTCAGAACACACACCCAGACAGTGGGGCTGAGATACGTATGGCCTGAAAAGGTATATTTGTACTGTAGGAGTAATTGAAGACCCAAGACAGGATCAGAAGGACTTGTGCTCGTCTGTGAAAAAGGTTCTACAATTTCTACAGCAAAAAAAGCCCTTCTTACCTACTCCAGTTTTAATTTGATTTTTGTAATTATTGTTTTTAGCAGAAATTTGCCTTTGGATTGTAAGTGATGTTTCTTCTCCTTGTGAAGAGCCGAACAGAAGGTAATTGATCACTGGACTGGGAGCTAATATTAGTTTAGGAATCATCAGTAGGCCTGCTGTCCTTTCAGTAGTTCCAGATATATCAAAAGTGGAATGAAATTCACTCAATAAAGAATTACAGGATGGGAATGTATTTGTATGAGTCAGTATGGCTTAAAAGAGAACAGATGCTAGCAAACAAGCCATGTGTTATTTCTTAAGTTGAAACATTGGGGTTGGAAAAGTAATTGTGCAGGTGTTGTAGATTTGGGTGACAAGAGGTACTCAATTTTTCAGTTTCACAGGAGTTTGTGATTTGCAAAGTTAGCTGTTCAGAGCTCATAGTACAAGAGTTGGTGAGCTGATTTAATTCTAGTTGTTGATTCAGGAATCTTTACTGGCTGAAGGCTTTTTCTAGAAACAGTCTGCAAGTAAATAGGTAATAGAATGGTATTTGTGGATGCTGCCCTACGGTGAAGACAGACTGGTAAGGCCAGATAGTCTGGGTGGAGGATTGAATGGGCTTGAGCAATCTGGTCTAGTGGGAGGTGTCCCTGCTTGTGACTGGGGGTCTGCAACTGGATGATCTTAAGGCCCTTTCCAACCCAAACCATTCTATGATTTGAAGGTGAAAAGATTTGTACCCTACTAATTTGTGCACATCAGCCATGCTGCAGGTTTTAATCATTTTTCTTTTTTCTGTGATGATTCTATTTGAGGCAGAGCAGCATCAGAAATTTATGGTCATGCTACAAAACAAGCAAGCTCATCAAGTATTATGTACATTAACTTCTGGGTCTGAAGCAGAATTCAGAATTGCATTCAATTTTCCAATAAGGTAATCATGCTTCACCTGTAAGTTTGAATTTAACTAAAAAAATACATGTTTAAATTCCTTGATTGAAAAGTGAAGTGCGCTGCTGGAGTACATAATGCCACATGTGAAACTTCTTTAATTCTTGTTTTTCTGTTGTGGCTTGCTATAGTCAATCAGGAAAATGTTTTCCACCTCTTGGTAGCTTCATGCCACATCTTTGCTTAGAAGTAACCTTATAGTTTCTACTTTTTCACTACTCAAGGAGGTCTGTGGGCCTGGGAGAAAAGAGGTACCTGGCTTCTCTGTGGGTGCTCAGCTGAAGGAGGTGGTGGTGCTTTACTGTGGGAAGATGTGGGCTATCCTGAACACATTGGGCATTGTGAGGAATGTGGGAGTTCAGGCTTTTTGGAAATAAGCTATTCTTGCCTTATGCAGAACAGACTTGGTTCAAGCATTGGTGGTGCAGAGAGTTAAGCAGCCATGCAGAACACAGGAAGCGTTAAGCCATTAGCAAGTGTGAATGAACAAACAGACGCAATGTGACAGTAGCATTAGGTACTAAGCTAAGAAGGTGAAATGTAGGAGGAACCAGGAGGAGCCTGTGGTGTGCTTGTGCTGGGAGTTTAGCAAATGCTCACATCCTCCAGCAGTGGTGGGATGTGTTGCTCTTTTTGAATACGAATCATCCTTGTTGTTTTCACTTTCCTCCACTGATGGTTGGAAAGTGGTGTTAGACAGCTAAATCTGTGCAAGTTTGGCCTCAGCAAATAATTGATTTCTTGTTGGGGACATGGGCTCAGGTTTCAAATCCCTTTTGGGATGGCAGGCCTTTGACTGAAGCTGTGGTGCTGTCTTCAAATGACTAGGTATCTCTGGCATGCTTTCAGATACAAGCCACAGGTAATTAGGGAACACAGGTGCCTTTGGGTGGGTTGGGTAATAGCTGGATGATGATATTGAGGATGTCAGTGATGTCTGGTCTTAGACACACAAAAAAGTAAAAAACTACTAAGCAATGCTTGATGAACTGTGTTGTATGGGAAAATACATATAGATGCACAAGTCTTTGAATCCCCTAACCACCTGAGTTTTCCCTTGCAGGAGAATTATTAAAAGTAGGTAAGAAGTTATTAAGTGTGCCCTGTCTGCTACTGAAGAATAGTGAGTGACCTCGACATCTTATTAGTGCTGATGAATGACAGCTGCATACTTGGGGGAAATGAAAAGGCAGGTGAGTGACTTTTCAAATTAGTCTTCCCTACTTCGCATGTGTGGGGCTGTTGTTAGAAGGATGGTGGGGTTGTTCAGAAATGCCTTCTGTTAGCTTAGATCCTATGGCATCGGACATATTATTAACATAATCTACAAATAGTGGTGCTGGTCATGACATTGCAGCTGCTCTTTGAAATCCCATCAACATAGTGCTACCTGGCATGAATGTGGAGAGCCCTTCAGAGCCAGCCTGGTAAAAGACTGCTAAAAGAGAAAAATAGGGTTATCAGCTGTAATTCTATATCACACTGAACTTTTTTGTATTTTTAATTAAAAAAGGGCAACTTACAATTCGATTACATGTCCTGCCATGCAGTTTATTTCATAGCCAATTGTTCCTCCTCTCTCTGCCCAAGGACAGATCTGGTCTTATCCTGATCCTGCTTTCAACATTGGGTGACAGCAGATCTCTCATTGCCAAGCTACTGTGCACACCAGCCTGGGCTAAGGAATACTGCTTTAGCATGTGGGGTAGTCATCTTGGGGCTGCTGCTGGGAGGAAGAGGTCTGGCAGAAAATGGTCTGGCTTGTGTTGAAGGGTTACTACAAACCCACCTGTCCATCCTGTTTTCAGACAAGGCACTGGGGATGTTTGTTTGTTTATACATATGAAAGCTGGGAGGGAAGTAGGAATGGACAGAGTAAGAATGGGTAGAATTGCAGGTGGTTAAAGAGAAAGTTGTGTTTGCTTTGCATATGCACTGTATTTAATTGTTTTAGATAAGGCTGTTAAGGACAGATTCTGTATTCTATAGTGTGCACTGAGTAGATGGTTTGATTCTTACAGATGGCTGGTTTTGGACCTTTCTTTCACTAAAGTACTGTAATTGCTATGTTGTTTTCTGGTGGCTTATTTTTACTTAAATGTAATGCTAGGAGATAGATACCAGACAGCTGCTACCTGCTCCTGAGGGTCTAAAACCATTATGATAGTTAAAGGAGAAGATGGTTAATGATGCTCCATGTCCTCCTCCAAGCTAGTTATTTTGTTTCCCACATTTGTGGAGCTGGCAGCCATTTTCTTCCTTTGTTGACATATTACAATAGCTTCTGGCTGCTATTGGCATCAATTGTGGCATTAGCTTGTATTGCAACAGGAGAGAATCTATGTGAATGGTTAGTTCTTTATCTCCAGAACATAGCAATCAATTTCTAAGCTGCTGGGGCTAGCAGAACAGATCATTGCATTTTCACAAAATAAGAGATATTCTGGTTTGGTGGGAAGTTCCTTGTGCTTAGCTAGATTGATTTCCTGAGAGAAACACAAAGTCAGCTTAGAGGTTCTGCAAGTTAGATGCAGTGCATGGGAAGGGAGTCTGTTGTCTCATGTTTTAAGGGTTCAAAAACTAAACATTACCTCTGTCTCACAGCAAATATAACTGGGTTGTAGTGGGTATACAGGCCTTCTATCAGCACCTGTGCATCTCATGCAGGTAACCAGTCTTACTATTCTTCTACACTAAGCAGACACAATGCAATTTGCATTCAGTATTTGGCAGTGAATCTGATGCAAATCATAATTTCTTTCTGAGCAACTGTTGCAGACTTTGCCCTTAAAGAAAGGTGTCTGGGGGAGCTGAAGAGTAGGCCTTATCTTTTAAATCAAAGTTCGTCTTTTAAGCTAACTCTCTGAAATACCTTCCAAAGTGGACAACTGATTGAAAAAACCCGAAACAATGAAAATGAGGTCATCAGGATCAAGAGGGCAAGACTGTACAGGGCAAGACTTTTTCTGTAATTGACTACTTGTTCTCATAGTGGTGAATAGAGGTTTTCACAAAGGGTAGTCTTGCTTTACAGGCAGTTTGATCTTCTGTGTTGGCCTGATGACAAACAGAAAACTGGTTGAAGTTCACTGCTTCTGGACACAGATAGCAACTGCTGTACTCAGACTGTCTCAGCCAGGTAAATAGCCTTTTGTGAAAACAGCATGTTCTCTGTTCTTAGTTTTGAGTGTTCAGTAACTGTTTTATGTGCTAGGTACAGTTAGAAACCTTGTCCTGAGTCATTCCTGTTAAACAGGGTCTGGTGAGCTGTGTGTGCCCAGGACATGGGCCCTGGATGTGCACAGAGTGCCATGTTTTCCCCAGTAGCATTCATGGAGTTATAAACATGCCCCAAAGTGCTACAGACATGTGAGGGTAACTTAACCTTTTTTCCCAAGGGGTAGTCCATGAGGAGAGAGCCCAGCTTGAGTTATCAGAACCGTACTTCTCAAAGCTGATGTTGAGGCATATTTTGACACTACTTCTACAGTGTTATGTCAGCATGGGCCTACTTCTGAGCAAGCGAGTAATCTCTGATGAAATGGATCACAAGCACGTGCAGCAGAAGCTAGTTAGGAAACCAAGTGAAAATATCCTGTCAGATTACTTAGTAGCACAAATGGCTGCTGTAAAATAGCATTAGGTTTAGTACCTAAAATGTTCTCTGATCTACATCCCATTAAAAAGTTACTCTTTAAACTGATAAGTTGTTTTCGGGCATGTCTTAAAGAATCAATCATGTGCAGTATTGTTTTGGCTTCTGATAAAGGCTTTTCTTTACTGCTGTGCATGAGGGTATGTTTTATTCATGTTTTCCATGCATTTGGTTTTCTATTTCCTGGAAATGGTTGCTACATGTGGTGACCTGGAGAGTTACCTAATGTCTAAACTGCATCTCTCACACACCTGTGTGGGTGAAATAACAGAGTAGTTTTCCTTAATGAGCATCTGAATCCCACAATGGAAGTTTCCAGTGCAAGGAGAAAAGCTATGTCTGCAGGACACAGCAAGCTGGTATTGCACCTTGTTCTGTCCATCAGTTATTCCTATGGGAAATCCTCCAAGTCGAAGAGCAGGAGAGGAAACAGTGCCAACCCTAGTTGCAGGGCACTTCCTGTGTGTTTTGCTTTATGACAGTCAGGTACCAGAATGTGGATTTCACTTTCAAGCTTATGTTCACCTATTGTGTCCTTGCTACAAAAGGCTTTGTACCATAGACACATCCAAGCTACATAGCAAAGACCAGGACAAAAAAGACTGCTCTGGATTCTGAGCTTGTGTAGCTAACCTCTTGTAAGTTCTCAGTTCTGCTCAGTTAAGGCTTGCCTTCATATCTCTTGATTGTAATATGCCATAATAAGTTTGTGTATGGCTAATAGGGTTTTTGGTTGCTTTGAAATCTATGAGCTGCCTTCTCCAAGAGTAGCTGTGGCCTTATGGCAGTTGGCTAGTAAAGGGCTGCACCAGGTCGGCACAAGCACTTCTAAAAGTGGCAAAACCAGCATAGGGGAATATGCTGTGGAGTATATGAAAACTCCTCTAGAGAACATCCTGTGGCTATGAGCTTTTATAAATTGCTTTCAGGCTCTCACCTGACTGCGTTGCTTCCTGCCACCAGCAGTTTGTGTGCTTGACAGGAGCTGATTTCCTTTCTCATTAGTGACAGTGGGAATCTGCTCAGGGAAGGGCTCTCTCCAGGTCGTCTCTCCTCTTGAGCCCTGTTCCTACAACACTAATCAACTCACCTGCTGCCATAAAACCTGAGTGCTAGCCGTACAAGACCTGGTTGATGCTCAGATGGTTGACATTTTGTCACATGGATCATTCTTAATGTGCTCTGCAGCTGGTCTCCTTCGCTGCTCATAATCTCTGCTGAAACATTTTGAGCTCCTACAGACACACAGTGATTTACAGTGGTGATGTGGTCTATTTTCAGTATTAACAGAGAGGAAGCATCACCTCACTGAACACAAGAGACTCCAGGCTGGGGCACTGGGAGTCTCAGGAAAAGTCTAAAGGTTGCTGAACAAAGGCTACAGAAATTCTTTCTTAAACATAGTAAATGAAGAACTTTTCTTTAAAACCTAATTTCTTCTGTCAGAGGTCTTGCTGGTGGCTTGTGCCCACCTGAATTAGGGTTTCTGAGTACTAGAGAGGTCAGCTAAGTGTTGCCATCTTAGTGTGGCCTGCAAGGTGGTCAGGGAGTAAGGACACTTCTCATGCAGCATTACCTGTTATACTGTGTGGATGACTAAATCACCCCACCTCCTGTAATTGAGAGACATGTAGCATCTTAGCCAGGGATTTAGATTTCTTTGATGAAAAATGCCCTACAGGTGTTTCCCTAACATTGGTGGGCAAACTGTTGAATTATGCTGGTCCCTGGCTCCTTCTGGGTTTAAAATTCCTCAGAGAAGGCTCAGCAGGAGTGTTTTGTTCTAATACCCAGAGGCAGAAATTAGTCTTTGCTCTTCTATTGATTCCTCTTTAGGAAAGAATAAACAGCAGTGTATTTCAAATATCTGTTTAGACAAGAAAAATTACAACACGCAGCCAAGAGTTATGTAAAATCCCTTGGGGGTTTGAGGTTTTCAGGCTCCCTAGGCTTGGAGACAAACCTTGGAAGACGTAGCCTGAAGCTGTGATGGGATGCCACACAAAGCCCTTGCACGTCCAAGCAAATGAGTCCCATGGTATTTCTCAGAGGGGAAAATGCAACCCAGTCCAAACCCCCCTTAATGCCAGAGTTTCAGATAAGGGAGGACATGGACCCTTGTGCTCTGCCTTCAATTTACAAATGAGCTAATACTAGCCCCCCTGAATTAGAGTTTCTGAACACCAGAGAGGACAGACAAGTGTGGCTTGTCCCAGACCGTCTTAGTGTGGCCTGCAAGATGGTCAGGGAGTGAGGGCACTTTTCATGCAGTACTACCTGTTGTACTGTGTGGATAACTAATCACCCAGTCCCCTTAGGTGAGAGACACCGGAGGAGAGTGGTTCACCTTTTCAGATGTGTGAGACATTGCACGCCCACGAGAGCGCTGTTCTTCCTACTTGCCTGTGGAGGGTGCCAGTATGCCTTGGATGTTACGTGTTTACACCACCCTTAAACAGCATTCATTGGGCAGTACAAATGATACTCGGCACTCTCTGTCACCCTGACCTGCATGATCCCAAGGGTTAATCGTTCCTCTGAGAACTGTACTGAGATCACCCCGATTGGTTAACCTCTTCTGCAGAGACTGAAAAGAGCCACCAATATGCTCACACGAATGGAAAATGTGCTTGTGTTGATGGTAACAGCATCAGTGTAACTGACATGTAACAGTATATTAGTGTTGTCACTTCAAACTAAAAGAGAGAAAAGCTAGTTAATACACTTCGAGGCAGAGATAATGTGGCATAGCTATTTCTCCTCGTCCGAGTGTTTCTCTGCATGATTTTCTGAGGTGTTCCTAGCTATTTCTCCAACTTGTAATAACAGTTTTCTTGACAATGCTCTCCTTGTTATCCAAGCTTGCACCCTAATGGATGGAAAACTACCATTTCATCTTTTACAGCCAGCTGACATACTGGCATAAATGCACTTCACCCGGTGAGCCATTGCAGGTTATTTTTCTCTTACTTCAAATGTCTGGCTCTTTGGAGCAATTTTCCTTTCTATACTGCAGTGATTAGTAAAAAGCAGTGGAATGTTATTGATAGCATCCAGTACTATCAGTCTTCTTAGAGTACAGCAAGAGAAGCTAACTTCTGTGTGCCTGTTGATGTGTATATGCCCTTTTGACTGCACAGATCTAGAAGCAGCCCCGTTGCAAGATGCTGATTCTCTAACTGTGACTGCTTCATGTTGAGTACCTATTTCTCAGTTTGTTTCCTGTGGCTGCATGAGCTTCAGGTGTATGGTTAGTCCTAAGGGAGCAGTGGAAGAAATGCCTTCTCTTCAATGCATACAATCTCATGCATCCTGTGTATGGTAACTTCCTGTTAATCTAGAGAGAAGTTCCTTTGGCTCCTGACTGCAGTAAACAGTTTATTGAGAAAGCAGAGCCACAGGTGCTCAATGATTCCCGGGACTATGCTTTAGAGAAACTAAGTTTTGATGAGGACTGTCAGTCTGTCCAGATGACATAAATATCCTTCCTCCCCTCAAATGCTGAGTGATAGAACTGGACAAAAGCGCTGACAGTGTCAGAACTGAGAAGTCCTGCTCTGTAAGGAGATCTTTGAGGTAGCAACATAGAAAATCTGCAAAATCCATCCTGAAGCAAGTGTTCATTTTCAGCTGAAATCTTCACAGCAGCTCCTTGTCAAAGGGAAGATGGAAGATACATGACAGGCTCTGATCCCTGGCTGTGAGCTGGGATTGGGATTGGGTTGCAATGCTAATGCAAATATTGTCACATAGTAACAATAGGAAATATGTCTGGTAATCCCACTGGTTACAAAACCCTGTGCTTACAAGGATCAGGAATGTTGGGCTTCTCATTTAGATGTTAACTGTGAAACTTGCTCTGTTAATATCATACTGATCCTGTGGTCTTGCAGCCACAGGGTGGAATGGAAGTATTCAAACAAGGTAAAAGCTGTTTCTTAACAAGTTGTTACTAATTAAGTGTCCTTCTCATCTCTACTACTCTTCTTTTTACACAAATGCCATTTACTATCATGCTTTTTTAACTTGTCTGTATGAAAGTTGAGAAAGGGACTGTCTCTGTCCCTTAGAACTGTTACAAATCTGTTAGACTGTACACATGATGGATCTAAGTATACATTTAGGTAAAAAATATAACAGCTGCTGGGCATTCTATTTTCACTAGTGGAAAGACTATATTTCAAGACTGGTGAAATGTCAAATGAATTATGGGGTTTGTCTTCTTACTTGTGAAAGTAAAGTATATATTCTATAATCTGAACCAGACCAGTTCTTAATTATGTACTACTTTGCTTTGATTTACTAGGCAGGTTATCTAGAGGCCACAACACTAGCAGATTTACCATAGTAAGCCTGGAATGACTTAAAGGGCAAACATTAGACCAAGTATTTATTTTTTAGCAGGCTACCACAGTTTTTTAGCTAGGCTTTCTTTCATCTTCTTTCTGTAAGTTTAACTCTTTTTGTGGTTTAGTATCAGCTTCTTCTGCCTGTTTTATATTTGACTATTACTTATCAAACCTGTAGATTCTGCATATAGTTTACATCCACAGTTTTCTGGAGAAATAGATGTAACTTGCCTATGCAGGGATTTTAGCTAATTAACTGCTATTTCTTGTGAAGACTGGAAAAACAAGCTAGAGGCACTTGCTGGTTCAGTGAAATATATGCATCGCTGCTTGGGCAGTGGTTCTCAGTCTGTGGCTGTTGCTTTGTATCCAGGACCCTGGGCAAGACCTTGGGCAGCAGGGAATTAAAGTTGAAACAGACACAGCTGCTGATTGACTGGCAGAGCAAAGAGTGGCAATGCTGGTTTGCCTTAAGTTCTTGGTATTGCTGGCCAGAGACAAGCAAAGTCTGGGAGCCACACTCAATGTAGCTGTTAGACCTCTTTGACCTCAGGTCTAATTTTCTGCTGATGGCTTGTGAAAAGTACGGCTCTTCAGTCTTGCAAATCCCACCTTTGAGCTGCTGCTGGGATGCTTGTCCAAAGCCACCTGGGTGCTGGGTAGCTTGGTGAGGATAAGTCCTGGACAGTTTGGGCATGGTCAGAGAAAGGCACCTGGGATGCAGAAGCAGCCAGGACCAAATGGCATTTAGTTAAAGTGGAGCCTTGCAGACCTCCTGGAACAGCTCTGGTAGGCAGCACATGATGGCAGATGATATCCCTGCATGCTCACTGTAGTCCCACATTACTGATAGCAAGACAGATGTCTCATCTTCCTAAATATGTGATGGTCTAGCCAAAAACTTGTGAGATTTTACTTTCTTGTTCTGGTTTTATGATTGAATTTTGTGTTCAAATAAAACCCCAACAGTTTCTGCAGAGAGGTTTTTAGTCAGACAAGCATTTCTTATCAGTGGATTGAGTGCTTGTGACCGGTAGTGAAAATCTGACATAAGTTTTCTTTGGCTTTTCCCTGCATGCTGGTCATAGACAATTCTGTATTCTGACAGCACATTTAGAAGTGCTGTGGGTAGACTTCCAACATTACAGTAACATGTCAGCCTCTACCATGGCCAGCTGAAAAGGTTCGTTTGGATCACTAAAGGTAAGAGCTGAGAAAAGCTATATAAAAGAACATCCTAAACTGCTTATGGTTAATTTAGTAGATTTGATAAAATTCATAATATACTGAGACTTCAAAACTGTCATTAGACCAAAATCTCTGTATAAACTACCTAGTACTTTTACCTAGTGCAAAGTAGGTAGTAAAACAGCAACACAGGGCTGTTTAGGGCTGTCATTGTCTTGGAAGGTTTTTTGGAGTCAGATGATTCTAATAAGGGCTCTTACATGAAAATAAGGAGATGCTAACCTTTAGTAGAAAGTATTTTAGAGAAAACATTACATCAATAACTTTATAAATAGGACATTGCAAGCAGGACGGCTGTCAAAAGCTAGTGAGCACTCATATTGTGCTGGAAGAATGCCTACTGTTTTCATATCTACTGATGCTACAGCCTGAATTGTGGACATTTTTCCAATGCTTCTTTTAGTAGTATTATCATTACTATTATTACTACTAACAGTATTA
>JAVHNF010073059.1:8495-18898 GCA_034783455.1 Micropsitta finschii
ATTTAATAAGTCTCAGTCTGTATCTTTGTGAATAAATTCCTGGTGGTGTTAGATCTAAATAGATAGTTCCATTCTATGCACTGTTATTTTTGGTATTCCACACTTCTTTAGTATTTTGTTATCAAAAATATAGAAAGGAAACTCTAAATGTTGTGCTTATTTCCCAGGATCAATATACGAACACTGACCACACCGTGTCTTCATTCTTTCTGTGGTCTTTAGAGACTTTTTTAATGTGTTTCTGTTATTTTGTCTTTCTTAATGCAATTATTTTTTGGCACCCACTCTGTTGTTCTGGAAGTTTATCTAAGTGTCTACTTCAGCTAGCTCTGTATTTTATACCTTTCACAGTGCCTCTGGCAATACGTTGGTGATAGTGAGATGCTGCACAAACTCTCTAGCTTCAATGAGTATTTTGGAACTACAGTAGCTTGATACTTTCCAGACCTATTCTGTGAGGGGTTTAGTTCATATCTGAATCTAATTTCATATTTAGTGCTCAAAAGACCTATAAAGATGTACTGGATTTACTCCCTATTCTCACTCAACAGCATAGACACTGTTTTCTAAGGAAAAACTATTTTTCATACTAATGAGCTTCCATATATAATTAATATATACAGCAGTAAGAGAGAGCTGACTGGCTGTTTTATTGCTGCTGTCTCTTTAGGCCAGGCCTATATCCCAGTACACTTGATACTACAGAGCTAACAGATGAATAGTAGGCTTAGTTTGATATATAAATAAAAAGATTGGAAAGCACATGATTTATTGACCATGACACTTATCATACAACAGCTCTCTGTTTGAGTGATTATGCACATCGGGAATGATACACCGCAAGCTGAGTTTTTTAATCATGTGCATAACTTTGAAGTGATGGATTATGAAACATATTTTTCCTTGGTATTTAGGTTACTGTAATCTAAAGCAAAGCTTTGCAACATGTCTATTGCTTTATACACTTTCATATACTAAGACAAGAGGGAATGTAAGATAATGCATTGACTCTTAATAACTGATGAATGATCTATCGTTTCAAGTAATGACAGAAGTGATCCATTTTGACAGAAGTTTTTGAGGCTGTCTTCCCTGACTAAAGAATGATGAGTGCAATAGAGTTGGCTAGTAAACACAAGAAAGCAGGTTTTAGAACAAGAGTGTTGGCTCAAGGATTAAATAATGGGAAGTTACCTGACAAGCTTCTTTCCATACACAGTAAAGAATGAGCCAAAAAATAACTGCAATTAATCCTGTGAATAATCCTGTTATGCTGCTTAGGTTTGTCAATATATCTAGGCTGTGTGAAGATGATCACATCAATGCTAATCAAGACTATTGCAGGACAAAAAAGCAAATGTATGTATAATCTTAAAGGTCTGGAGCTAGGTATTTAGAGCTCAGTCAGCACCTGGGCCTCATAAGGTTGTATTTTCCCCAGCAAAGTTCACTAAATATTTGGAAGATCTGAAAAGTACTCTTTCAATTGTTAGTTCATGAACAAAAAAGAGAGGGGAAGTGCACCATCATCAAAACATTCCTCATTTGAACATGCCTCTCCTAAGCTTCTGTTGGACCAGAAAGCAAACATGTTGTGCCAAGCTTTCTTCTCTTTGGGGGCTTATGCCAAGGCTAGGATTTCGATCTGATGCGTTAGCACAGATAATTCCCACTCACATTCCCCCTTGCAAGAAGAGGGCAAGGAAAGCCACTTGCTACACTGTGAACTTTCCAGGAAACAGTGCCAAGCAGCAGGTCTCTGTGCCCCTCCCTGTGTTGAATCTTCACCAGTTCAGACAATTTCTTACTCCTGTTGTTACAATTAACCTTCACAGAAAATTCTTAAGTACAATCTTATACCTATGAGGAACTGATGCAGATGATTAGCCTAGAAACGGTGTCCTTATTGCAGTTTGACAGTTATTTCTCCTCCCAGGATGATATCCTGACCCCTTCCCCACAGCCTGGGAGTCCTTGCTCACTTAAAATTAAAGGACAATTATCTCCAACAGCGAGGTGATCAGATCTTCTTCCTTAACTGGGACACTGGAAATTAAAATGTCCTCCCCTCACCCACTGCTGCTCCTGAGAGATCCTGCAGAAAATCCAGCACAGTTTTACCTGTAATCTGTCCCAATATGCTAAACATTTCAAAGAAAAAAGCCTGGGTCAGCATTATCTCTGCCAGCCAGAACATGATATGCTTGTATGAGGAGTTTGGGGGAAGGAGAGGGAGGGATCAGCCTCTCTGGGATCCGTGCTTGGCTCCTCTTCATACAACACCTGCCTCCAAGCACAGACTCCCACCCAACCCCACTGTTCTGCACAGCACTCACCCCACTCACTCCACCCCCAAAGCAGTACTGTTTCATACTCACCATGTCATAAACATTCAGAATCACTGGTTCATTTGCCATTGTTGATTGCAGTAGAGGCTGGATTAAACCTTTCAGTCCCTGCCAGATGTGTGTTGCTGCCCCCAGGGTATGCTTTTACCCTGAGCCAGATAGAAGGAAATGCCTCATCCTACAGTCTCTGAAGGATGGAGCATGGAGGGAGGATGAAAGGAGGGAATTCTTTTCGGTTGAGCGGGCAAAGTTGGTTGCAGGGAGGCTGGAAGGCTTGGGCTGGGTTTGCTGGCTGTATAGGGTTTTTCTGACTCCACAGCACGACGGATCCGAGGTTTCTTTCTAACTCTGTAGTGCACCTCAGGGTCTGTAGAGTCACATACCACTGTAACCAGGCACGGTCCACACTTGTAAATCCCGATCCACAGAAGACAAACAGACTCCGAGACCAAAGATAAGCCCTCTTCTGACACCGTGAGAGAGGTGGGTGGTCGCAATGAATCTGTGCACTAAAGCACGGAGCAGCTCCGGAGCAGGGCACTGACCGACAGACAGACCGCCGGCAGAGCGCCCGGGCCCTCCGGGAGCTGTCCGCGGTGCTGGGGCTCGTCGCGCCGGTGGCCGGGAGCTGTCAGCGGTGCTGGGTCTCGGTCCACGCTCAGGCGCTCCTGGGGGGGCTCTCCGCCCCTGGCAGGACATGGCGAAGAGGCTGTGCCAGAGGGGCTTCGGCGCCGGGCTCGGCGGTGGGAGGAGGAAGAGGAGGGGGCTGGCTGCCCCCGGGGCAGAGGGGGGATGCTGCAACCCCCATCCTGCCGCAGCCGTGCAGACCCGGCGTCGACGCCGAAGTTAGTGGGCAGCTCTCCGCAGGAGATAACGCGGGATTAGCCGGCGCCGGGCCCGGAGGGAGGAAGATGCGGAGCGGGCTCTGCCTCCAGGCACGGTGCGGGGCCGGGGCAGGGTACCCCCAGCTGTGCGCGCTCTGCTCTCAGCCAGGGTCAGTCGTTATTTCGGAATCAGCTCGTCCCGAGCCGGGCAATCCCTACTGACTGACAGCCGGGGAAACTACTCCGTCCCCTACTGGCTGGATGCATCTCTGCATGGCACACGGTGGGAGGGCGGGGAAGGGACGAAGCGGCTGGGCAGAGCGACTACTTTCACGTCAGGCAGCGGCAGGGTCTGGAGTTTCTTCTGTCCCGCAGCTACTTTACACTCGTGTTAGGTCCGGGCAGCTCTGCAATATCTTGCCAGCAAACACTTCCCTCTGACCTGGATGAGAGAGTCATTTACAAAATCCACTGCGGTAAATTCATCTTCCCTGTGCTCCTCCTCTCTCTTTAAAGGGAAAGCGTCTGTGGTGGTGCCGAGAAAGGGTGCAAGTGAGAGGGGAAAGAAGGGGGTTCCTGCACCCAGAAATTTGCATTGGTGGGGGAATTCACATGGTGACCTTAAGCGTTCTGACACCACAGACTTTCTGAAGCAGCTCCCTCTGCTCCCCCCAAAAGAGGCAGAGATGACCTCATCTGAGTTGGAGGCGTATCTAAGGCTTTCTGCCAGCTCACAGCCAACCAGATCTCAATGAAAATTGCAGGGAGCCTGTTACATCATCAAAGCCCAGCATGCCCCAGCCCTTTCCGATACTGTCTTTAGCCACATGGGAACCATCCTGTCCGGGAGAAGGGCTCACCTCCCTTTGTCAGGAGCGGAAGGACAAGACCATAGAGCTGCAGCTTTATAAATACTTGTTACACAGTGTGTAGGAGGATTTGTGGTGAAGGCAGGCAGCACGAAAGGAGAGCGAGTCCATATCCTGCATAGCTAAATGTCAGCCCAGAAGAGTCAGATATAAAACTTTTCCTCTAACCAGTGCCCAAGGAGACCCAGAGCTGCTTTGCCCTAACAGTATGCATTTGCATGTTGAAAGAACAAAGCCATGGCTCGAGCCTGGGCATGATGGCATGCAATGCGGCAGAGACTCCAGCACAGTAATTTCTAATGGGCTAGCAAGTCCAAGGGTGGGCTAGGCAATTCCACACATGGCACAGGAGGTGGGGCCAGCACCTCGACCACCCTATAACCCATCAACTCCAACTTCTCTGTTAGGTGCCATAAACCATCTGACTCAGCAGCCTGGGCCTGCAGGAGCAGTTTGTGCAGGTCAGAAAAGGTGCCTCCTCCTCCCGCCTACCAGACTCCAGCTTCTGCTCAGAGAACAGACTGACCCCATCGGCATTTTAAAGACCACGAAGCAATGAAAAGCTTCCTCTGCCCTTGCCCTTGGTGGTTAAGTGCCATCAGTTATGCCCTAACTTGTAAAACAAACCTCCTACCAAATAACACAGGGCTTGTGCCAAACTGTCAAAGATCCTGAGATTGTCACTTTGGGCACATGTCTTGCTCTGGTGATGGTGATGTTTTAAGGAGGCATGAAAGAGAGGGAATAGCTGATATTAGACCAACTGATGTAACTTGAAAAGTGGCACACAAACTCTTCCCACACTTGTCCACATGGTTACTTGCTAAATTAACTGCAATGTCAGCTGTGCCTAAAGTTCACCAAAATAAATTAAGATACTTAAACCAGATCCACACTCCAGAGACAAATATCTATAAATACCTAGGATTGGGAGAGGTGACAGACAGCCACAGTCTGAGCTGCTTGGTCCTGTAAATATTTCTGAAATAATCACTGTGGGGAGGGGAAGATATAAAATAAGACCAGAATTCCACTTCTAAATTTTAGAGATACAAGCAGGGAAAAAAAAAAAAATTAAACCAAAAGCTTGTCTTTAAATTCACCTTCTTGCTTTAAGAGATCAAAGCCAGTCTAAATGTGCGACTGTTATTTAAAGGACTTCTGCTGTAGGACAGACAGCAAATGTCACTTGCACATTAAGACCTGGATTCACTCCCCCCCAACTTGAAATGTAGCTGCAAGAGCTACATTACAAATACCGTTGCTCTAGGTTCCCTTTTCTTTCTCTTCATAGACAAGAGTTGCTCCACATGGTGACTTAGCCTCATCGGTGATTCTTTGAAAGTTCCTTTTTCTACCCCATTCTATTCTAGGAGACATATTCTAACTCCAGATAGAAGGGATCAGTCTGAATACAAATGTCCTAACATTAATATAAGCTGTTTAACAATCCCATAAACTCTTTACAAGGCTTGCCTTGGACTGTGTTGAAGTGTTTCATCAGCAGCTCAGACTGATACCAGTCAAGAAACTGAACTGTTCTATTTCAGGTGTGTGAGTATGAACCTGCAGATGGCCCCGCTGCCAAGAGGCAGCAGAATCCAAGTCTTGCCCTGTAAAAGAATCAAAATATAAATAAATTGCAAATACAGAGGAAAAGGAAGCTTCTTCTTACTACTTGCTAGAGCAGCTGGAACTTTGGGATCTGTTTTGAATTCTTTCTTCAACCACTTATGCTACTTTTAGGACAGAGCAGAAACACACATTCTTCCTATACATATGCTTAAAGTTGGACAACACCTCAATTCACATTTAAGCAGTTTGCTGCAAGGCCTGATTTTCTTGGATTCTTCACATCCCTAGCACCCCCAGATCAAAGGCGAACAAAATCACCATAACTTAGTGTCCTTGAGTTGTGTGTTGAAGGATCATAATCAGAGCTACAGGACGCATGGAAATTACTCTCTGTACTTTAAAGCACCATGTGTTTTCTAGTGCTTTCTGTTCTCGCAGAGCTACTGGCTGCTTTTATTGCGAAATGGAAGGTTTCTAACATGGGAATGAGCTGCATGTCTCATACCCAGAGTATGGATAAAATTTCCATAGTGAACTTTTACGCCACTTTTTACAGTGTTTTGGAAATTACTATGCAGAATTACTACTAGCGACATTTAAAGAACTAATGTGATTTTAATTGTGCTAAGAGTTTCACACAGAGCAGAGTTTCCCAACCATTGCTGCCATGGGGTCCTTTGAAACTAAAGCCATAGTTTTAATTATATGTGGTATCGTTGTTCAATACTTGCTGTTCTGCAGCTTTATCAGAAAAAAATGCATTAATACTTTTTTGCCCTCAGTTGCAGTGTGCTAATTCAGAAAGACAATGATCTATTAGCTTCCTCTTGGAAGGTATTTTTCATCCTGAACCATAATTCTGTAATTTTAATTCTGTTTATTTATTTCACTGTTGTTTAAATCCAGAAAAAAATACATTATTTTACAAAAACTTGATGCACATGCATGGGTATTCAAGTGAGGCAATATTTAAGCACCTATTCATAAGGCAAATTCAGAACCGACATAGCTTAATTCAGTTTACACCCGTCAGACTTTTGTACAGAAGAAAGAAAACAGAAGAAACATAAGTGACACCCATAGGAATAGCACACATAAGTTTGGTGAATATCTTGCTTTTCTTTCTGAACCATGCAGTTTTTTGGCCACGCCATTAATCTTTATACAACTCAAGAAATAAAGACGCCTGCAGTGACTTTCTTTTGTTTCACTTTATAAAATATAGATGCTGTGTTACGACATCTCCACACCATCATGAGACCTCTATTGCCTTTTGCACAGAGGATTTGTCATTCAGCTGTGCCCTCTGCTACCAACAGTAGGAGCAGGAGCTAGTGCTACATGGTTAAATTGTTAATGAACTGATTGGAAATAATACCCTGGGATAAAGGCAATTCAGTCCAAGCACTTGCATATTCACTTCCTGGCTATATTCACATGAATTTGTAATTTAATATGCAATTTTGTGAGAATATATTTGACTAGTTACCACAGCCTTCACCCAGAGCATATACTAACCATGGCAACATGGGCATCAGATGTTGCATAAGCAACCTGACAAGGGCTGTATTTTTAAATTTGCACACACAACAGTTTCAAAGCCAAATGCCTGCACATTTGGAACTCCTAAAAGAAAGAAAAAGTAAAAAAAGGGAAAGAAATAAGTGTTTTAAAACCACGGTTAGCATCTGGGTTTGGACATTTTGGACAGAATATTTAAGCCTGAGATCCTAAAATTAAATGTTTCAGTTTGAATTTAAGTAACTAAGTAAGTGGCTTAGTTAAATTGTTGAGCACTGAATGCATCGCTCCTGTTTACTCAAAAGAGACTCCCTGCAAACCTATAAGGCAGTGAATTGGACACTACTATAGCTCATCCTGAAGCACCCAGGCATAGAGCATCGGGTCTTCCCTTTCAAGACTGTATTTTGATTTACCACTGGATGTACCCGTGACACCAAAACTGAATATAAATAGGCAGTGTCCATAAACGATGCTCTCCTAGGCAAAGTCAGGAGGATTCCTCACTGTCACAGGGCACCTCTCGTGGGTGCTCAGTTGTGTGAATGCTTCAGCACTTTTGACTGAGTCTGATACTGAGAATTGCCTGTGATTTGGTGTAGCTGCGAGATGCTCCTTGTGCTCAGCAATCAGCTTGCTGCTCTGCTTTTCTCAAGCATTCTCATATAAGCAGAGATGACAGTTTATCACAATGCATGTCATTGCACCAGGATTATCTAGGGGTGCTGGGGAGGTAAACTGTGTCACTGCTTGCTCTTGGGTACAGTTCCTCCCCCAAAGGGCTATACACCTCTGTGTGCCTTTTCATGCTTCTGCTAACCCATTCCTAAACAGGGAGAGGGAGACAAGAGTCAAATTCACTCTTTCTTCCCTGCACAGCATTTTGTCCAAGCCAAAAGCCTCTACCCCCAGGCAGCCATGGGAGCCATTCTGGTATTTTTATATGCTAATTGAGCTTAGAATTGAGCTAGTGTGGCACATCTCTCCTAACCAAAAGGCTCAGCTGTTTAGAGATACTCAGCTGTGCGTAATGCCTTCAGCATTCACAAAAGATGAAGTGCTGGGCTGCCCATCCTGTTACTGCTCTCAAGTTGTTCGGATCCAGACCATGAGGGAGTTACTCCAAAAAAGCACAATGCCATAAAAGACAGCATTTCTCTAGAAAGTCTTCCACTTTCGATTGCCAGTAAGAGCTGTGATTTGACCTGGAAACCCACTTCTCACAGGAGGTTGCCTAAAGCTAGCAATGGGGTCAGCACAGTGCAGGCTGGAAAATGAACCAGGCAAGATGTGAAAATTCAGAGAAGCAATTTCTGCTGCAGATAACAAAAGAGAGGCTAGAGGGAGTCCACACTCCACTGCTTAGGAAATGGAGCAAGACTCAGCTGGCTTTGAAATACTCTGTTGTCCTAGAAGGCACATGGAGATAATAAACTGTGACCATGGGGAAGACCTGGCAGACACTTCTGCAGGCCACCATGTGTTAACACAGATGACAAAGGAAGGTCTCTTCAGACTTAGACATGCCTTTCTACATGGAAAAAAAACCTTCAGTGCCTCCAAGCAGAGCAGAACTAAAGGTAAATAGCATCAAAAGTAGCACTGGGGGCAATGCATAGGAGTTGTCCTTTCTGAGAATTTAGTTTGACATCATAACCCTAGCAGTAATCTCTGCATCTCTATTAAAGATTACCACTGCTTGCCTTAACCATAATGACCTATCTTATGCTTTATATTGCTACCCATCAAGTCATATCAGAGCTCCTGTCACCTGATTACGGTTTCAATATTCATGATGGATTGCACGGAATGGCTGGCACATCTCTATGTCAGTGATCAGAAATCTGCTTGGGGCAGATTTCATGCTTTCACATTTGGCTATTTTACATTTTATTATTTTCCTACTTTTTGCTGTTGGCTAAAACAGATAATCAGTGTCATGATGCTCTTCTAGTAAAGGTTTCTTGCAAAGAGAAAGGCTCTGGAGGATTCCCTAATATTGATCAAATGCTGGGTTTTCCTGCATGCCCCTGTTACATGGTTTATAACTGTGTCACATAACCAAGTACCTTCTGTGCATAGCTCACATGCACTGTGGTCTGCTGTTTGCAATCTGCATTGCCCAAAGAAGTGTAGCTGTCATGACGGTTCATCTACCAGCATATCCTTTCCAATAGAGCTGAAGACTACTTCATTAATTGTTTTAAAAATCAGGACAGAAACTGGCATCAGAAACTGAGAGGTGTATTTTGTATTTCTTACCAATCTAGAGGTTAAAGAAAGTGGTTATAAAAACTGAGTGTACCAGAACACCTCCCTTTATAGGGACTTGTGAAGTGTACAAGACCTTCCCCTTAGTTCTAGCAGATTAAATGTGTAATGTTTTCTAGTGGAATAGATAATCTCATGCTACATTATTTGACACGGAAGAGTTTCAGAATGACATCTCATTAACACCTTATGTGGAACTTTTTTCAGTTACTGGAGGGCTTAAGCAACTGTGAAACAAATGACTATCAGCCTGGTTTTTAAATGTGATGGATGGGGTTTGTTGGGATTAGTGAACAGGTTGTAAGTACAACTGCTGAAAGATGACGGTTACTTGGTTGATTTTCCTTTATTTTATTTTCTTAAACAATAGTATTGGGCTTGTTCATAATAGGTTGACTGGGGCCAGCTGCAGACACAGACAATCTAAGCTGCTGTGAAGGACAGCAGAGTGCCAAGAGACAGCAAAATAACCATGATTTCGCTATTTATTTTGACCATGCCAAAGCTCTAGAAGGCCAGGCTGGCAGATCCTGCTGCTGCAAAACAGATGATATAGACTATTTGGGCCATCCATGGCTTAACCTGGCTAATGGGGAGCAGGAGCAGAAACTTCAGACCTTGTAGATTTTTCCCTGACTGTCCCAGTCCCACTGGCCTTTCTGAGGCAGAAGGACAAGATTTCAGCTTCTCATCCTTAAACCAGGAGGATGTAATGTTTAGCTTTGCCCACAGTGTTGAGATGCTTTTAGTGCACTTACAGTGATCAGACATGAGAGATGGATCGTTTGCATTTTTATTCTATCAGAGGATATGTTTACACACACAAGGCAGGCAGATCCGACCTCCCTCTGATATGCCTCATCCAAGGCAGCTCTGGTCCAGGAGCTCTGTAGCTGCAAGCAGCTGCAGCATCCTGCTTCTTGGACTGATACATAGAGAAAGATGAGTGTGCATGTGAATTTGCTGTAGGGAGCAGGACTGGATTTACTGTGTGT
>JAVHNF010073061.1:3376-20831 GCA_034783455.1 Micropsitta finschii
ACCCCCCTACTCTCCCCCCCACCGTGTATCAGTTTACTCTGGATGTTATCATCCCATCTTGCATTACAGTTCTGCCTCTTTGTTGCTTGAAAGGAGCTGTTGGGGCAAAGTAGCATTTATGGTCTAGATAAAAATCTAAGCAAATACAAATAAGGTACACTTGTGATACCTGTGTTATCATTTACTCAACATAGATTTTAATTGTGTTAAATAAAATGAAAAACCTTAAAAGTCATGTTTGTGTGAGTCTGTGCATATACTTGCTATGATTTCCTACTTTTATCTTAGTAGTATGCTGTTTCATAACCCTATGGTAAAAACTCCAGAAGAAATACAGAAGGTCTTAAAATTTTAGAGGCGGAAAAGTCAAATGTTTTAGTTTATAAAATATGCTGTAACACTCCCTACCTTGCCCTTTATATTAGTTGGACCCAGTGGACCACAGAAAATTTTATGAAACCTTTGTATTGAGTGATGGCTATAAATAAAGTGTTACTGTTGTCCAAAGTCCATCCTGTACACAGCCTTTTTGTTAAATAAAAATTTCCAACCCAGGAATTCCTGGCTTTCAGCCCAGACACCTCAGATGCAAGTCGTCTTAGGTTCAGTGTGGCAAGTATTGAGAAGACTGAGAAACTTACTTCAGGTACTGAAACTTCTAACTAGATTTGTGTTTATTTAAAATTTCATTCTGCTCTGAGTATCAGTATTAACTGAAAGTAACTTCTGTGCTTTTTGTACCATTTGGGATGGTAATTTTGGCTTCTGAATCTTCCTGGTTTTGTATAACTTCTCATATACTAATTCTGCAGTGCAGCCTTTTTTTAAACAAGCTTTGACATAGTTTAACTTTTTTCCTGTGTACATGTGTACATACATAGCACACATCTGTGTGTATGTCACTGCTTTCAATGAGATCCTGTTTCAGTAGGTCAGCAGATGTTGCATTTGGTTTGCTTTTGACGATGCTTATGTGGATGCATTATCAACTCTTAACGGAAAGGCAAGAAAAGGTTCACCTGGTGGTATGGTGATAGTTTTAAAACAAACAAACAAAAAATTTTTGACTATTCTGAGGCTAAAATTAGATTAAGAAACTTCTTCAGATAGGCTGAAATAGGGAAATTTTTGGTATGCAGGATAGCTTCTGCAAGGAAAGATAAAATCTTTCCTTTTGCAGCTAAAGATCTGGTTGTTTGTGGCTTGGAATTATTTATTTGTTTTTATGTTCTTCTACAGCTGCCTTTCACCCATGCAAAGAGCATCCTTTGGCATTTTATGTGGTATCTGAGCTGCATTTACATTTATACTAGGCTCAGTAGGTTATGTGCAAAGGCTGACTTCTGTGCAGGTAGGTTAGGCTTAGTGTAGAGGCTGAAGTGGACCCTAGCAAAACAAAAGAAACCATCCAATACTAGGCACCTAAATCTATGAGTGGTTCAAGTACACCTTGCTGTCAAAAGGTGCAGTCCTGACTCTTAGCAGCTCATTCTCATATTTCTCTTTCTTCCACCTGTGCTGGCATAAGTATTCCTGTGCTGCCATAACAAACCAGTTGGGTAATTAACTCTGTGTAAAATTTTTGTCTTGTCTGGTTTTAACATGGATATGAGAGTGAAGAGGGGAAAGCAGAGCTTCCCCCAGGACACAGTTTATCATCTAAAATGTTTGGTAAATGCAATATGGGTTATGCAGTGTTACCTTATAAACTTCAGTGATGTAATAAAAAATACAAAAGTTGTACTTTCAGTTGATACACGAGGTTAACGTCAGTAGTGGGTCTAAAGCTATGATCATTCTGTGGTAAGTTCTGAGCTGTGGGGCACAATACACTTTATGACCTACTGTATGTCTGAATTCAAGATGCAAAATATTCAAGAAGTCAGTCAGCATACATGTGAGGAAGCAGTGCATGGTTAAATATGAAAGGAGGCCCAGGAAGCTTTCGCATCTGTAAAATGAGTGACCATGGTGCATATCTTGTGTTGAATTCCTCCTTCACTGAAGCCTGGCATATTTGGCTTTACGTATATAAATGTATATATAATATGCATATATAATTTATATTAAAGAATATCTTTCTGTGTACAACTTTAATATGTCACTGTTTTTACATTGCCATATATTATTTAAGCTACATAAAGAAAGGGAGTGAATTCATTCTGCACGATACTCACTTGGGCTTAATGTGTTCTTGTGGTAAGCCTTTGAATAAAATTATGTATCAGAAATCATAAGAACTTGTTATAGGGGATTTTTTTTGTTGTTTTTTTCAGTTAATTTACATAATGTTGTTTCGTAAATTCAAGCATTGAATAGTAATGGTATTGAACAGTTGCATATATTCCTTTTTCACATTCCTTCAATCTTCTGGGGTGTGTTTATTGCCAAGTTGAAGGAGGTGGAAGGTGTTAACTTCAAACGTGAGACTTGGTTATGTATAGTGCTCACTAGCCCCCCCCCCCAAAAAAAAAAAATCCACAACAAACAAACCCCCAAAAAACAAGCAAAAGAGCCCCTCACATCCTTCCCAGAACATACCACCATCCCCCCAAACAAACCAAAAAACAGCCACTCTTCAAAAAACAACCAGGCAAACAAAAACCAAACACAAAACCAACAATGTCCTCCCTTCCTCTTTTTACATAGATCCTGGGCTGTTTCCTGTTTCTGCTAATAGTTCTCAGTTCTTCCTGATCTCTTATAAACAAGTTATCATGCTGCAGCTGAATACAGAAGAGCAAAGTGAAATAGCAGTGGCATTATTCCAGGCCTTTTGTCCAACTGAACCAAATCCAAGCTTAGCTGCGAAAGGGGAAGTTGTTGGAATACCTACTCTAGGATGCCAGCCTTTGTGAGAGAGTTGGCATTCAAACTGAAAGGTGACTCTTAGCTCTACAGAGCTTGTACTGAAAATAGCTAATTCCATCTGGAAATCAACAGCATATTTAAGCAACATATTGTGTGGGTACACAATTAATTTGCAATCTCGCTGTTTTAATGAAATTATTTTATTTTTTTTTACCTTGAATCTATGGAGCTCTTCATATATGGAGAAGAGGTCTGCATCCATATGGATTTGGTTATCTTGAAGTAGCTAGGTTATTTCTGGACAAGGAAGAAAATGAGTACATGCACTGGTTAAGACAGAACCGCTCCAACAGCCTGAGTCTGCTGAGAACATGTACTTGTGTTTGCTGGTGTGATGTTGCCCATTGTGTGTGTGAACTTACTGTAACTTCATCCTGAGCAGGCTTGCTATTCACATAGGAGGGTGCTTTAATTTGCTGTTTCCTGAAGTATTGCAAGCTGAATCTGCACAGGGACAAGTTTGACAAAGCGTCGGGTTCTGTGCAATTGAGGAGGCATTGCCAACTAGCTAGGGAGGGCAGGCGTGGGAGCTCCCCCTTGCTGCAGCTGCAAGCCTGTGGGTTGGCTTGTATAACACCAGGAAATCTGCTGTGGTGGTACTGTTGTGTCTCCTGCCTTAGCAGCAATTCAGGTAATGATCGGCAGGCTGCAGCTCTGCAGGGCAGACCTGAGCTATATGCTCTCTAGAGCTGATTGTGCCTGTGCATAAGGTCTAGTGTGAGGTAGTATGGTTTCTTTTTGACAGCGTATAATGTTGTAGACCACAAATGCTGAGAGGCCTGATTTTAGGAGCCTTTTCAAAGGCACCAGATGGGGAAATCATGCTCTCAGTCATGCTCCCGCAATGCTCCAGTCCCATGTTTCTCATCTTTTCAAATGCCCACATCTATAAGCCAGGTTTCCAAACCTTTCTCTATTCTTCCTCCTTATGTGTCCAGTGCTTGAACCCTAGAACATTTGTTTGGCCACCACTGTTGTGCCTGTAGCAATTTGCAGCCTTCTCCTTCCTGGCCTGTCTCTCACTTTCTGCTCTTTAGGATCTGCTTGGCATACTGCATCTGTGACTAAGAGGCCAGGTGTGCCTCTCCACTTAGAGTCATATCTCATCTCCTCAGAGTCATAGTAACTCCTTCTGAACAACTCGTGCCAGAAATAGCAGGGAGAAGAGATTGGAACAGTGCTGAAGCTTCCTTCAGACACACACTCTTCCGTGGCACACACTGTCCGATTTAACATTTCCTGAGAAAGGAGATAGAGTTGGGAGTATATAGCAAATACAGGTACACCGGTGACAACATGGTAGAACTTAGTTACATATTCACAGTATTGAGTGGAGTCTAAGTATTTCTTGGTGTAGACATTACCTTAGTATAACTCTGATATCTGTGTGTTTTGAATGTGTGTTCAGTTGACAGTAGGCAGTTCTTTCACTGTGTTAACTTTGCAGTATTCATAATTTAACATTTAATATCAAACCAAATTAGAATGTGCTTCTTGTATGTTTAACAATTCTTGTTCATATTTCTACAGGATTTACTTCCTAAGACATTTTCAAATGCCTAATTAGACTGTAGATGAATGCTTAGAGTGCCCTGTTTTTTACTGTTATAAGCCTACTTTTAGGTACTAGTCTAAACTTGAAGAGTAACACTGAATGAGAGCTATGTAAATAATATGAAATCAAAATGCAGCTGAAAGCAGTAATGATGGTATAGCTTCCAGTGGGATTGGTTTATTCTGCTTTCTCAGCCAGTATGATTCAATCTGTGGGTTTTATAACAGTATGTAAACATATTGGTGTGTATAAAAAAATCCTTCTTGGTATAGTTAAGGGAGCATATCTAATATAGACTAACTCCTACTTGAAGATTTTTTAGCTAAAAGTTTGATAGCCTTCCTGTTTCTTGTTGCAGTTTTTCATGTTGAATTGTGAATGGTTTGAAAAATTACAATTTTTTTTTTTTTTAAGAGGAAAAAAAAGTTGTTTATCTGTTTAATCCTTCAAGGAAAAATCTGTATTGGAAACATATGTGCGTAACATGTGTAACTTATGAAAATACTATGTTCTGGGGACTTGAGTTTATTTTATCTAAATCATATAATACCTATGTCCTGGGTTCAGCAGTAGCAGTCATTTTTTCTCCTTATTAGTAGCTGGTGCAGCACTGTGTTTTTGACTTTCGGCCTGGGAACAGCACTGATAACACCGATGTTTATAGTTATTGGTCAGAATGTTTAGGCTGACCAAAGACTTTGTGAGTCTCATGCTCTGCCAGGGAGGAGGGGAGGCTGGGAGGAAGCAGAGACAGGACACCTGACCCAAACTAGCCAAAGAGGTTATTCCATACCACACACATCATGGCCAGGATGCAACTGGGAGTTACCCGGAAGGGCAAGATCGCTGCAGGGTGGGGGCAAGGTATCGGTATTGGTTGGCAGGTGTTATCGTATTCTATTTCCTTGTTATTTCCTTTATCATTGTTATTGGTGGTAGCAGTAGTGGTTTGTGTTATACCTTAGTTACTGGGCTGTTCTTATCTCAACCTGTGGGAATTGCATTCTTTGGATTCTCCTTTCCATTCCTCCAGGAGCGAGGGGAAGAAAGGGGGGGTGAAGTTCTAATTTATGGCCTGGGCTTAAACCACAACACAAGTGACAAAGGAGCCAATGAGAAGAGATGCTGTGCTAGACTTTGCTCTCACCTACTGGGAGGGACTGGAAACATGAAGCTCAGGGGCAGCCTTGGTTGCAGTGATCATGAAGTGGTGGAATATTATGGCAGCAAGGAGGGCACACAACAAGCTTGGCACCCTGGGCTTCAGGAGAGCAGAGTGGCCTTTTCAGGGATTTGTATGGTAGAGTACCATGGGATACAGCCCTGGAGGGAAGAGGGTCCCAGGAAAGCTGGATAATATTCAAGGATCACCTCCTTGAAGCTCAGGAGCAATGCATTCCAACAGAGAGGAAGTCAGGGAAAAACACCAGGAGGCCTGCATGAATGAGCTCCTGGGCAAACACCATGACAAAAAGAAAGGCTACAGAGAGTGGAAGCCAGGTAGCCTGGGAGGAATACAAAGAAACTGTTCAAGCAGTCAGGGACCAGGTTGGGAAAGTTAAAGCTCCAGTAGAATTAAATCTGGCCAGGGACATCACTGACAGCAAGAGAAGCTTCAATAGTTATGTCTGTGATAAAAGGAAGACTAGGGCAAACATGGGCTCTTTCCAGAAGGAAAAAGACCTGATTATCCAGGACATGGAGAAGGTTGCAGTACTCAGTGACTTTTTTGCCTCTGTTGTCACCAGCAAGTAAGTGCTGCATTCACACCACTCAAATTCTTTACTGTGGAGGTGGCAAGACTGGCACAGGTTGCCCAAGGAACCTGTGGGTGCTTCATCCCTGGAAGTGTTCAGGGCCAGGCTGGATAGGGATTTGAGCAACCTGTTCTAGTGGAAGGTGTCCCTAACTCATGACAGGAGGCTTGAAATTAGATGATCTTTAAGGTCCCTTTGAACTCAAACCGTTCTGTGATTCTATTTTAATTGTTACTATTTATCACTGTCAGAATTGAGAAACTTAATGTATTCTTTATAGGAACAAAATCTCCTGAATTATGCACCGGCCTAAAATGTTCCTACTACAGGTGACTCAGCTTCTCTATGCATTATTTAGAGTCCTGTGATATCAGTCTGCTGCTGTGTAATTGCAATCTATACCACTCTTTTCCACTGGTGTGTTTTTACGAATCCCTAATTCTAATTGCAATCATTGGAAACAGTCCTACTAATGGACTTCTACAGTATGAATTCGTCTTCATCTAGCTTTGTGGCTGTCTCTAGCAATATTTTAAATATCAAGCGAAACTGATGGTGACTCCTAATTTTGGAGAATGAAAGCTGAAATCATATTTGCATTTCTAGTTTAAGAAAAGACATTTCAAGAACATCTAAGCTCTATGCTAGGAGATTGTCTGGAAGATGTGGAGCACCATGAGAACAGGAAGTTAAGATGCTCAAGAGCTCTGTGAATAGGAAGGAAGAGATGGAAGCAAAACTTTAAAAATGTTTAAACTATATGCCATGGCAGATCCCTATATCCCGACTCTGATTGTTTGGTATTTTTCATGTTAATGTGATGTAGATGCAGAAGAAAGGCTTGAGTTATGGCTTCTTTTCAAGCTTCAATCAGAAAATCACAGACCAAAACCAACATAATCTCTTACTATTTTAAGAACTTCTAAATTTCTAGAAGATGTTTATTTCTGTCATTATTGTTCTAGTGTTGCATAAATAAAGTGGTCTGAACATTTAGAATCCTCTAAGGTTAGTTTTCCACTATTCATGTGTTTCTAAAAGATTTTTTTTTCAAATCGTCACCATGTAAACTCTCTTCTGTATTTCAAAATGCAATGGAAAAACCAGAGCTTTAAGATAGAATTTTCTTTCCAGGCTTAAAACTGAAAAACATTAGTCTGTGCTCATAACATGAATGAGACACACAACATTTCTTTTAAAGAGGATGAGAATCCATTCTCATTGGGAAATATTATTATGTCAAAGCCGGTTTGACGAGAGAACCATTTTATCATGCAGCTTGTTGTGAGGATGAACAGGAATTTCCAAATTAAAAAGCAGAGTGTGTGTGTAAGTAAAATCCCTCCAACCTGAACCTTTTCATAACAGTGATGTTAATTCCTCTCCTCTCTCCTCTTCTCTCCCAAATCTAATTTTTAAAGGCACATTTCCATTCTTCTGAAACCGGGGAAAAAAAATGATTGGCAGTTTCTGTAGTGATTGCAGAGGCTGCCACCTCCTGACTACTGGAAAGAACTGCTGGATAAGAGTCAGAACTGAAAATCCAGTCAGAATATTCATTTTTCATCTCCTCAATTACATGCAACAGTAGTTCTCAATGATAGCTACTATCAGGCCCCATTCTTAAAGTTACTCGAAGTTACTCTGTATCTCAACCTGTGCAGGACCCTGACAGCCCCATTGTTCTGGTATTTCGAACTATGAAAAACCAAGGGTTAACAAGTACTGAATATGCTCCTGCTCCTTCAGGTTGAGTACAAAGAAAATTTAGTGGTTAAATCTGGAAAATGAATGGCCTGAGAGTGATGAGTTTCTGACTAATACTCCTGCCTTCTCAAATGCCTTTTGTGATCAGGACAAACAAAATGTATTTTGCCCTTTAGGAAGAATTAAAAATAATTAAAGTCAATTATGACAGTAATACTGGAAGAAAAGTCCAGGTGCCATATGGTGTTATGGCATATACAAGTACTGCAAAGACGATCACACACTGAAGTGAATAGAAATTTAGTGCTGGGATGTTACTGTATTCCCTAATATTGCAGTAGTGCCTAGGAGCTTTATTCATGGACCACGACAGTTAAGAGCAAAATGCCATGCACAGAAGAAAACTTAGGAGATCCCAGTGTCAGTGGGGATCATTGTAAGCCTCAACCACCTAAACATACTTCAGCTAAATCCTATATTCTTGTAGATAGGAGTCTCATTTTCTTTTTTAAGAAAACCTTTTAGGATTCGAGCTATTATATCTGCATTATTCCTTTGGATTCATCCTTCAAAGATAGCTCTTGCCAAAGACACACAATTCTCAGACCTCTTCACATGGTGGAAAATCTGCAATGTTTCTAGTATGTGAGCTAACATGTACACATTTTGTGTGAACAATGTTCAAAGAGTGCTGGGTCGAGGCTGCTGTGTTTCACAGGAGATGCTGTCATGGACATGTTGATGCTTACCCAAAACTGTGATTAAATGGTAGTATTCAGAAGAGGAGAAATTACCTTTTATGTTCTATTTTAGGCCCTGTTTCTATGTCTTTGGATATAACTCTGTATCAAATTCTGTGCTGGTAACTCACAGTATCTACTCTTAGCCTTCATCACTGCTTTGCTTTCACTCACACCAACTCCTCTTCGCAAACAGCCAGCCCTTGTCACTTTTGCTTTAGCCAGACTCAGCCTGCAGCCTGCCAGCTTTCAGCTGACTCCCTGACTTCTGTTAAATATCAAGGAAACAAGGAACCTTTTTCACTGGCTTAGATTATTTTAGTTGTAAGCTCTCAATAGGCCTTTATTTTTGTTTCTGGCACAGAACATGATGCCTGTAAGTGTATATTATAAGAAAGAAAAGTCATCATCTGCTGAACTGTCAACACACTCAAGTATGTATATCCAAGGAGAGTAGCCCTGCAACTGCAGACCACTTCTGAAAATTTGTCTCTGTGAAGCACGAAGGTCTTTGGAAATCTGGCACTACACATATAAATGCATTGAATACAGAGCAATGCAGAGAAAATGCTCAATTCACAAAGAGAAATGCTTGAGGCTAATGGTGCATTGTGCTAGAAATGACCCTGTGAGCTAGAGTCACAATCCTTGCTAGTGCAGGCAGCTGTGCTGTAAATCCTAAATGTAAACTGATTGGCATCAATGTAGCTAAGCAGTTTAGCTGCCCCTAATAAAAGTTGTTCTAGTCCTCTGGGGATCTGTAACCTTTGTCTAATATTCAGGATGAATTTATTAATGGTTAGTGTCTATCCATTTGTTCTTGTAGCAGCAGTGTCTTTTAGTTTAAATAGCTCTTAGCTTCTGCTAAGTTTATAGAAACTTAGAGTGATGAGTTTATAGAAAGCAATCAGAATCCTCACAACCTTTATTCTCTTAGGGTAAACAAGACAGCATCTTTTAATCTCATTTCAGAAGATAGATTCTTCATTTCCTTGATTATTGTAGTCCTGTTACAGACTGAACTAATCTTCCTTGCATCTGGGTGCCCAGGACTGCATATTGTATTCCAGATGGTCTCATCATGGTCTTGTTTTCTAAAAATGCCTCACAAGGGACATCTGAAACCAAATTGCTTTTCCAGCTATGACTGAATAATCAAGCTAGAATTTTCTTCTTTTCTGGCACCTCCAATGGGTGATCACTTACTTGTAACAGATTTTTTTCATTAGTTCAAGGCTTTGTCCTGCCTACGGATGGCCACATAGCCGAGTAAACTTCTGAAGCACAGGGGCCTTGCTGCTCATGTACTTACTGGAGTAACACAGACAGTCATTCTAAGAAACTGATTAATGGTTAAACTGATGCTGGGAGTGTCTTTCCTTCCCTGTTGACTATAGAAGGAACATGAGAATTTCATGTTTTTAAATTGAGTTACTTGGTTAGGTGGGCTGAGTCTGGCCCTTTGCCAGACTTGCAGCGTGTGCTGCAAAATTTCATCTTGCTCCTGTGACCGAGGGCCATCCATTCTCTCATATCCTTTCTGGTTCCCACTATGGGAGCATATTTGCTGCAACTGGTGCAGGACAAGTGATCACTGATTGTAAAAATGCCTCAAATTTGCTTTCTCTGACCATAAAATTGCATTCTTGATTCCCTAGAATGTCAGTGGTTCAGTTGCCTTTTCCCTTAGCATGATTATATCCTGCTTCCATGTAGTAATTTTCTATTTCATATCTTCATTTCTACAAGTCATTATTTTCACTTTGTTCCATGTGAACTTCTTTTTGGGCTATTCTGACCACCAATTTCTCCACTTTCCTTTTAAACAACTTATTTTTTTCTTGTCCTACTATTTACACAGAAAAAGTTCCTTTTGCTGAATGTTTACTTTCCCTGGTGAAGTCATCCTCACCTTGAGTTTTGGCATCTTTTACTTTATTTCTGTGCTTTATGAAATACAGGTTTCTCCTTCCAATCCTTTCAGAAGCGCTGTTTATGCAAAATGTTACCTGGGGGGCAGTTGCTCATTTAATCTCAGAACTGCTCTATGCATTTTCTTCCCCCTCTAATTCATTGTGCACAATCCTGTATCTTTGATTTTGAGATCTTTCAGGCCTTTTTCACATTCCAGGTTCTAGAATTTAGTTCAGTTAAACAGTCATCTTAATTTCCCTGAATTCTGTCCATCCAGAATAGTTTTAATATCCCTGAATTCTGCTGCAAAACCCAAAGTCAGATCTGCACGTACAAATCTGGAATTACTCTGTCTCTAAGGGATCTCTCAAAAAAGTGTATTTCTAAATATTAATTTTATTCTTTAATGATAACCATTTGAGTGCTTCTGCAAGTTAGTACTAGTTGAGCTTCTCAGAGTACTTTTTCTCGATGTGGATCATATCCCATTTACAACTGTGTAGACTTTTTCTGTGCACTGATCTCATGGTGACATTGTAGTGACTAATTTCCTTTAATTGCACTGCCTGCTCTGTGTAGAAAGTGTCTTCAATAGATTGAAAAAAATTAGTAACAAGTAAGGAAGAAAAGAAATAAACTTGTGTTCTGTTACACTTCTGTGTTTGTATGTAGCTGTTCCCAACCTAGACAGTGAATTAGTTTCAACCTAAGCAGTATCCCACATTTCTATTTACTGGATTTTAGTTACCTTTTCTATTGTATTGGAAGAATTGTGGAAGAAAATACTTATATCATGGGAAATGTTCTTCCAGGCTATTCACATCACTATGAAATGAACAATTTCTCAGCTCTTCCTCTGACTTTATAAATACAGCTCAGACAGAGTTATATCTCTTGGTTTTGTGGGGAGGGAATGAAAAAATGGATATTTTTTATGCAGATCTCATCTCACTGGGTGACTTTCAAGTAGATTAAGCTAGTTGCATTGAATTATGGGGTGTGTAGCAGCAAAAGAAACTTAGAAAATTTAAGAATTCACTTGTGTCATGGTCTAAGCCCAGCCTGTGACTCAGAAACACGCAGCTGCTTGCTCACTCTCACACATTTTTCCCCCCTGGCTTCCAGAAGGATGGGGAGGAGAATCTAAAGAATATAAATCCTGCTGGTTGAGATAAGAACAGTCCAGTAACTAAGGTATAACACAAAACCATTACTACTACCACCAATAATAATAATAAGGGAAATATCAAGGGGAGAGAATATGAATCCCCACTAAACTAAAACTAAAAGGGGAAAAGGAAAAGAAAACAATAAATACAAATGGTGCACAATACAATTGCTCACCACCCACTGACTGATACCCAGCCCCACCCAAGCAGCAATGTGGGCCTTCTGGGTAACTCCCTCCAGTTTCTATACTGGGCATGATGTGCTATGGTATGGAATACCTCTTTGGCTAGTTTGTGTCAGGTGTCCTGTCTCTGCTTCCTCCCAGCTTCCCCTCCTCCCTGGAAGAGCATGAGATTGAAAAGTCCTTGATCAGAGAAAATGTTACTTAGCAACAACTAAAACCATCTGTGTGTTATCAGCATTGTTCTCAGACTAAAGTTGAAAAAACAGCTACTAAGAAGGAGAAAAATAACTGCTACAGCTCAACACAGGACAACTTGTTAGATTTACATTGCTATCCACAGAAAATTGCTATCCTAGCTCTATTTTTTCTTACTATTTCTTACCCTATTAGGCCCATTCCTTAGGCATATGCCCTAATACACCAGAGACTGAGCAGAGGATCTTTAAAACTCAAGACTTGAGCTAAAAATCTTCCTGTACAGGTAAGGCCTGGAGCAGACTTCTGTTTCCTGATGACATACAACACATGGATGTGCTCATTTAAAATAAACCACGGGTTGCAGACTTTGGTTGACATTCTTTGATTATTTAGTTGTTCTGGTATGCTCGCTTACGTGCTTTCTCTCTCTCTTTCTCTTCTCCCTTCTTCTCCTCCTCTTTTCCACTGATATTGATCACCCAGTCAAACTCCAGTGAGATATATTTGACTTCTTTCACAGTTTATATCCTGGGACGCTTGGCTGAAGGTAATTTTAGCTCCTTGAACTGTGTTAGAGCAGGGCTGGGATTTCAGCTATCCTTGTAGGTACAAATTAATAGGACATAAACATGTCACTGGAAGTAAATGTTTGCCTTTAATTTTGGAAAGAAGGTAAATTTGGAGATTTTTTCATCCTCATAGGAGGAAAAGATCTTCTACACCACCAGTTTCATGTACCTTTTAATTAGATTATCTAATCAAGATGCTTGTGATCTGAACATTATTGTTCTGTATTACAGTCCAGGGGGACTGATCAGTCTTGCATTCAGCTTCCCATGGATAAGCAGAAGCATGTGGCTGAAAACAGGATGGCCTTTTAAACTACCTAGAAAATTCTCTTAAGAGCTGTTTCAGAACATGGGGATTAATCCTGGTTCTGTATTTCAGCTCATTTCAATTCTTTAACTGTTTGCTTACAGTTAAATGGCTCTTCAGCCCATTCTGAAGGGCTTTTATGCAGACATCTGTGTATTTCAAGCACATAGATACTTAAGTAGAATACAAAAGCTGGTTATTTAAATTGAGTTGTGGGAATAGCACTGGAAAAGGCTGAACAAATAAGAGGGAATAGTTCATTCATCATTTTAATAGCATTTAGCTTACCTCATAAAGTGGCAGTTTTTATTGCTCATACAAGAACTTATGCCACTATTAAAGAACAATGCTTCAGCTACTTCTGTTCAAATTGCGGAATGTGACAAAACTCAGTGGAATGAATTCTACGTACTATTTAGCACCTAAATGCCAACTAATAAAGAAAAGTGGAAGGGCAATGTTTGGAAAAAGCAATTGTAATATTTGAAACTTGATGGTAGGAAGAATAATACCTATACCAAACACATTTATCTCAGCACATTGAAATGTTAGGTGCTTCCAGATTCAAATCTGTTGACATTTATGACTTCATATTGCATTAAAATAGCAAGGTGTAATAGGATTAAAGCTTCATCAAAGCAAAACTTTTGCTCTAAAAAACTTAGTTGGTGTGACTCTCAATCACTGTGGAGAAATCTTGCTAGATACACTCTCCTAACTCTTCCTAAGTCTGCCGCTGCTTTTCACCCAACCTCTGCACCCAAAGTTTTAAAGAAAAGCTTATTTATTAGCACTGACAAATCATATAGGCTTGCACATATTCAGGAGTTATGCTGCAAAAATGAAGGATGAGGAAGAGAGGTGAACTCCTTGGTTTTGCCCAGAATGTCGTTTCAGAAGTGTTTCCTCCAGACACCTATAGTGTAGATAGCTCCTGTATGCTTCTGCTTTGTGAAGTGGGATCCCTGAGCTATTGATGCATTCTGTAGTCTATTTTTGCTTTGAATCACTGCTCTACCTCATGGGAACTGCTGTTCATTCAGGGCAGATGGTGCAGACATGTCAGTGAGACAAGGATGCAAATGACGAATTCCTGAGATACTTTGGTGCCATTTCTGACACAGACTGTTTAGTTGAGTTTGCGGTTACAAACTAAACACCTTTTAATTACCTTCTAAATGAAAAGCTGAAGTTTGCCATTAAAAATCTGACACTTTCTGAGAAAAAAAATCCATCATCATATTGGAGATCAAGCATCAGACTCGGTGATTTTCCACTGAAGAAAGAGTTTAAACAGAAATTTTCTACTAGTCTTATAGAAATTTATTCTCTGTTTCTACTCAGTTAAAGTTATCCACTCCTGCAGAGTGCAATGTGGGTGTCTGTCTGTCTTGGATGTTTCTGAATCATATCCAAACTCTGATTGATCATTACTGATACGTTTACTCATGGTTTCCCCCTTGCAAATAGCTGGACATAGCTTCTAACTGACTGCTGAGTCCCACAGTATAAATGGAGTAGCAGTTTGCTAATGGGCTATGTGGAAAAGGGTGGAGCAGGAAAAACTGTGGGAGGTGGATATGAAAGTATCCTGGTAATGTGCCTAACCAGGAAGGAATGAAATATAAGCTGTTTCTCTCTCAGATTTGTTTTGTTTTCAAAGTTTACCCTTCTGGCTTCTAGGTTATATCAGCTTACATTTCCCAAACTGCATATTTTATTGAAACCAATAAAAGGTCTAAACAACAGAAGAATTTTACTAGTCAGTCCAGAAGTCTATCCTACTACCTGTTCAAGAGGTGCCCAGAGTAGCGTACAAGAACAGAGCAAGAATGGAGTTGCAATTTCACAGAATATCCTCTCAGCCTCTAGCAATTTGCAGTTTAAGGGCTTCCTTACTTAGAGATGAATACTACACCTAAGTAGTATCTTCTTCTCACTTTCTTAATCCAGATGTGATTTTAACATCTGTAATATATCCTGTGGCTGGAAGATCTTTAACTAGGTGCTACGTGGACAAGTACCTCTTCTTTTTTGTTTTGAATCTGTCAATTGCTCCTGTCATTTAATGTCCTCTGGTTCTTTTACCAGCTGGGATGAGAAATCATTCCTAGTTGCTTGTTCCTTGCTTTCCCATGACTTTTCAGATGTCTTTCCTGACACCTTCGTCTCACTGCCATTTCTTCCACAAGCTGGAGAGTCCTGTTTGTGTATTTGCAGTTTGCTTGGAACACTCTCCACAGTTGTTTAATCCTGTTGCTCTATTTTATTATTTCTCCTATATCATTTTTGAGATGGAGAAACCTAAGCTGCATACACAATAGTCAGCTTATGGATGCACCATTAACTTTTGCAGTAGCATAATAATGTTCCTATTCTGTTCTTTTTGGGGATACTGGTGGATGAAAAAATAGTCATGAGCCAACAAAGTCAGCTCGCAGTCCAGAAAGCCAACTGTATCCCTCACTGCATCAAAATATGCTGGCAAGCAGGTGGTGAAAGACTGGAATATGTTGCTCAGAGAGGTGGTAGATGCCACAACCCTGGAAAAATTTGAGGTCAGGTCAGACTGAGCTCTGAGCAGCTTGATCTAGTTGAAGATGTCCCTGACTGCTGCTGGGGGGTTTGGACTAAATGACCTTTAAAGGTCCCTTCCAACTCAAACTGTTTTATGATTCTATAATCTCAGGGCATGTGTGAGGTTAGAGCTGGGTTTCTGACATGCAGTCAGTCACAGCTCAGAAATACAATAACAACTTTATTGTCTTTATTCTGGTTGCCAGTAAGCACTACTAGGTGCATACCATGACTTCCACATCACACATTTCTGGTGCAAATAATTAGACATAATGAGTATGAAGATATATATCCAGGGTTAACTAGTTTGTTTAGATATTTGATTGCATCGTATCCATTCATGTGTTGTGTCCATGTTATCCCATGCCCCCTATCCCACTTTTTTTTTATTTTTGGAGAAAATTTGTCTTTAGCTGTTGAAGACATCTTGGAAAGCTAACATGATGACGTTTCTCCTGGATTCACCAGTCATCTGCTTGGTATCCCATTCTGTTTAAGGACGTGCACTGCCAATTTTAAAGCTCTAATTTTCATGCTTTGCTTAGTGTTTGGTTGGAGAAGAAGTGGAATAATTGGCTGTAATAATGAACTGTTCATGCCTGCAAAGTAAAATGAACACATTCATGGGCTCACTTCCTTCTGCTGTTGGCACAGGCTGTTTTATTCAAGCTGATTTGCAGTGGGAGCTTATCTCTAGGTTCTGGCTGTGAGAGGAAAAGTAAACAAGGCTAAGCAATTAAAGTAACGCTCATGCAGGTGCAAAGAGCCTGCACAAAGCTCTATTTACTCTTGCCTTCAAGCCCCTTTAATCATCACTGCAGAGCTTAAGTTGTACATGAGGCTTTTGTATGGTGTATTTCCCACATAGAGTATCTGAGTGCTTTTATGTCACTATAGAAATCCTCAGCCGTAGAGATACATCTGGTACCAAAATAGCTCTGAGCATCTTCTCAGTCCTTGATGGAATGAGCCACTTCAGTAAAAAGTGGGTGAGCTGGACAGTCTCCCAGGTCATTCAAAGCTTTATAGTACAGCTTAGTAGGACTGTAAATAATAATAATAATAATAATAATAATAATAATAATAATAATAATAATTCTGATCTGTGTAGTTCTACAAACAATAAATAAAGGCAGCAAATGTAAAGACAGTAAAATGGTGGGAATCAAAGGTTTATGAAAAGCATCTGGACTATCTTGGTAATTATCTGCACATCTAATGAAGTGTAAATCCCTGTGGAAATTAATATAGCACTGGGATTGTCTTTTCTGCAACTTGATGTAATTTTTTTCTCTGCTAAAGGAGTCTGCTTCTGTTTCCTTGCCCCACTGCTACTTTAAGATTGAGCTGTTAAAGCTGTGTTGCAAGGTTTTCCCCAAAAAGCTTTATTCATGCTACTGAAATTCACAATAAGTGCTTACTTCTTTGTTTTGTGGTGCGTCCTAAAAAGTGAGGGATTTATCTATTAGGTTTACATTAGTGGTGGCCTGAGGGGGGAATTTCAGACAGAAATTCAATAATATTTTCTGCAGCAAACTCTTCCTTGAAGAGTAGAAAAATCATGAAACTGTTGAACTGATGCACCTGTTCTCTGCTAAACTACAACAAAAGAACAATTTTAGCCCATTTATTACGGAAAGTTTTATGTATAAGCAAATATTTGAACAATGTATACTCTATTATTGGAGGAAGGGTATCTAAAATTGACTGAGTCATAGACTTAAGAGTATAAAGGTAATGATAAATCAGATAATATAATCTTGTCTATAAATTAATTGAATTCCAGTCTTTCATATGAGGTGTGAAGGCTGCAGACAAGGGCGGTCTCCGGGTTGCACCACATGTACTAACTCTCTTCCTCACTGGGGACTCTGGAGCCAAAGTGTCCGCCAGCAAGCAGGCCAGC
>JAVHNF010073062.1:0-10808 GCA_034783455.1 Micropsitta finschii
TGCTTGACCATGCAGATGAAGTGGCCTCTTTCCCTCTCTGCCTACCCTTCTGCTGAGGGAGGGAAGGATGGATGGACAGATGGATGGATGGATGGATGATGGATGGATAGATAGATGGGTGGGTGGGTGGAAGGATGGATGGATGGATGGATGGACGGACGGACGGATGGATGGATGGATGATGGATTCTGCAGTTGTCTGTACCAGAGTAGCACTGCAATAGTAATCTGGTGCCTTTTTCAGAGCTTTCCTTCTATGCAAAACGTGGGTGAAACAGGAAGAACGTAGAGCTTTTTATTCTGGTGCAGGGCTGTAAGTTCAGGTGTGTGCCTGTGCTTCCTAAGGGCTACGAAATCAAAACTTCCTAGTAGCATCGCAATTCTGTAACTGGCTGATTCCAAGGGAATCAAGAAATAAATTCAAATATTTCTCTTCTGCTTGCGGCCAAACTAAGGAGAAGCGTCACCTGTGGCAGATGTCAGTGTGTGATGTAAAAGTGGAATGAACATGAGAGTCAAAGACAGACCAAAGCAAGCCCTGAGGTTGATCCTGGACCATCAGCCAAGGCACAGAGCAGAGCCAGCCGTGCAATTATGCTTTGTGCCAGGAGAGGGAGCCCTCGATTCAGCAGCGCTGCTTCCTGCATGCAACCCAGCAGCTCCGAGGTAGGGGCTGCCAATTAGAGCTTATCAAAAGCCAACCTGTCGGGAAACAAGATGTGTTATCAAGCAGCTCCTGCGAGCAGCACCCCCCTGTGAACAGGTTTCTGTCAGTAGCTGTGTACCTTCCTTGTGGTGTTTATCACAGGATGAGGTGTTGCATGTTCTCCTGGCGTTTCTCTGCCTAAACAAAGCGATTCTCCAGGTTTAACCAGTTCCTTTCATTCTTCCCATCAGGGGGGCATCTTCATATAGGCCTGAGCCTCAGATATGACCCAGGTGTCTGGCAGCAGCATCCACATGTGGATCGGATGGAAGAGATCTTCATAATTCATCTATGTGAAAATCTGCTCTAGAACACTTACAATTCGTGTTGCTCTTAGGGAAAACAAAACTTCTGGGTACAAAGAGTCTGGATCAGGCATCAGGAATTCATCAGTGAGCCCATGGCTATAATGAACGGAATGGTGATGCAGAGGAAGCATCAACCAGCCAGAGAGCCTGCCTGTGACCAGGCACTGGTGCTTACAGAGTAAGAAACAGAGCAAGGATAAGGTGATCTTGCTTTCCTATGCAGTAATCTTGATGACCAGGAAATCCTGCTTTTTCCCTAGCATTCCCCCTCCAGACACCTGCCCTCCCTGCCAGCCTGAGGCAGGGAGTTCTAGTGTGGAAAACCCCAGCATGCTGGGGTTTTTTAACCTACCTCCGAATCGTTTGCAGTCACAGCATTTGTGTAGTTCTCTCTGTTGTGACCTTGTCTCATTTAAGAAGTCCTGGAACGCACCTTGTTCGGTAAAGAGAAAAGGAGCAACCGCTGCATCCTGGAGAGGCTGACACTGCTCTGCAGCAGAGGGCTTGTGCTGGCCTCAGCAGGTATCCACGGGAGAGGAATCAAGAAAGGGTGAACACGTTTGGTCTCTCAAAGAGCTGAACGGGATCTTCAGTTTTTCCCTAAGGAAACTCATGGCATTTTGCTTTCCAAGGTCAAAACTTTCGCTCATGTTAACCACCACTTTTCCGGTTCCCTTCAATCCCTGACTGGATCCTCCATGTGTTACTTCCGTCACAGAGAAATCCCCCATGATCTCATGACACAATTTATTCTTGGTTAACTGAGACACCAGAGTATTCCCAGGCATCCGTAGGTATTCATATTTCAGGGTAGGCAACCCAGCAGCTAATGAGCTAGCTGTGCCTCATTATGCGGTGTGTAATGTGAATGGTGCAGCAGCCCTGAAAGGAGAACTGGGCAGAAAGTTGAATAAGCCCTTGATTTTCTCATCAATTTGACAGCCTATTTGCTGTTCTTCCTAAAGAAAGATAAAAGCATTTGGGCACCCCTGTAGTTTTTGATGGGAGCATAAACAGACTCTGCTCTGAGCTCCTACAGACAGATATGGTGCTCTTCCCTGTCCTGGGGTGACATTTGCCACACAGAACACAGCAAGATCAGATGAGGATCTTGTGATGTTTTGACCAGTGTCCCACATGGTTGACAAACATAGCACGGATTTTCACAAGGCCTTGCTGGATTTCTGCTGTGTGAAGGAGCAAGAACCATGTCCACTGCTTCTGGAAGCTTCATCTCCCTCAATTACTGCATGACCCTGGGCAGATGAATGAGTCACCTTGAGCAGCACCGGGATGACAGAAGGGAAGAGTTTGCTGGACTTCAAGACATCATGGAAAAAGGCAAAAAATAGCCAGGGAACCAAGGAACGCAAGCGGTTGTGGAGGCTTCCACCTTGGAGATACTCAAAAGCCATCTCAACATGATCCTGAGCAACCAGCTCTAGGTGGCCCTGCTTGAACATGGTAACTATGACTCCAGAGGTCCCTTTCTGTGACTCTGTCTCTTGGATCGGCTCCAAAGTGGAAGGGAAGAGGGAGAAGCAGATTGTGATTTTATTTGCTTCTTTTTTAATGACTAAGACAAATCAAACCCCCACTATTCTGCTTTTTCAGATGTCCAGGAAATAAGGTTTTAGGGAGACAATGCAACTTCAGAGATCTTTGTACCACCGTCCACACAAGCATTGATGCTTTAGCCATCCACAGAATAAACGAGATTTGTGTTTTAAGAGTTCAGATACTCAAGCTAGAGGCTTGTTTTATGTATTAGTAGGACGTAGCAGCTCTTATTTGCATTGGGATGACAGGAAAGAGCAAGGGCTGCAGGAGCGTGTTGGATGAGTTGTCTGGCAGCCCAGTTGCAGAGCAGACAAGAGCAGGAAGACAGTACATGAGGAAATGGTTACTTAAATGGTGTGGAAGAGATGAGTTAGACAAAGATCCAGGCATTTGCATAGACAGCTCAGTGAAAATGTCTCTTCTATCTACAGTAATGGCCAGTGCTGCATGGAAGGGGTCAGACTGTATTAATGAAAAATGTATTAAAAGAGTATTGTATAAATCAGGACTGTGCCCAGTCCTGACCTAAATATGATCTTCTTGCCTTAAAATGGATACTGGGGAATTAGGTGAAGACAGGAGAGGATAAAGAAATATGGTGAGAGGGGGATGAATGGATTGCATAGTGGTCCTAAGAGAAACTGGACCAAATAGATCCCATTTGAAAAATAAACAATAAGAAAACCAATGAAGTCAATGGGGGCAACAGGACTGGAAGTCAGACCCCTCCTTTAGGATCCTTCATTCATAACCCAGGTACCATCCTAGGTGCAATGACTGGCCACAGGTTTCCTGTTTCTTGACTTCCCTCATCTACTGATTTAGGGTATCAGCTAAATCGAGGATTCTGGGGGTGTTGCAGGAGCCGAGTCAGGGTTGTGATTGATGGGGGATAACTGCTGCCATGGAGGCCACTGGAATTACTGGAATATTGAAAAGGACAGCTGGTGTTCCCTACAAGTAAATCTTCTGGATGGATGAGGGTGGAAGGGATGGAGCCTGGGAAAGAACTGCCTGGAGCTGTCAGATCCCACTTAATGGCAAATTAGCAACTGCCTGGGATTTCTGCTGATGTGCAGTCCTGCAACAACTCCCAGCTTTTGGAATAAAGCCTTTGTGCACTAATTGGCACCCTTCAAGCACCTTTATCCACTGATTTCTTTCAGTGAACCTCAAAGAATTCGACCAAACAACAAAAAGTTGCTCCTTTTGAATAAAACCCATGGCAGTTCAGTCTGAGTTCCCCTGCAAGAGCTGAGCTGGCAGATTTTGCACCAGGTAACTCTTAAGCTAATGATGCGATCATGATGGCTCATCAGAAGAGCTTATCTTTCTGGACCTGATTGTCAATGGGACTTAGTAAAAGTTTCTTGGAGTGTATTTTTCTCCTATTATTACTCTTGTTTTTCTTCCTATTGCATCAAACCAGATTCAGGCTAAAATTCAGAGAATTTCCCCCACTGTGAGCTCTGCAATAAGAGACCATATGAGGAAGGAATCATTTGTGTTTGCAAGTTGCTGATAGTTTAAAGCTGTTAGGGGGCACACAAGACCTAGTCTAGTGGAAGGTGTCCCTGCCAGTGGCAGGGGGGTTGGAACTGGATGTTCTTAAGGTCTTCTCCAACCTTAACCATTCTATGATTCTAAGATGTGCATTGATAACCCTGCATGTTCATGCCTAGCTTCTCCCGCAGAGAATGTTGAGCTTGGTTTTCAAGAAGGGCTGGGAGGTTTCCACCTTCCAAAGGTTTGCCACCTTTGTCAGTTACCCCCATCATGTGTCCCCCCACAACCAAAGCACAGAGAAAACCTTTTCCCAGCTGCACAATCAAAAAGGAGCTTCCAAGAAACAGGTCATTTTCTCACCTTATTAAAATTGGGAGACCTCACCCTGGCCCCTTCGGAGTCACTAAAAGCCCGGCTGATGGCAAACTGGATAGCCAGGCCAGTCATGGTCCCAGTGGAGAGCGGCTCTATCCTTCGGACCGCCTGCAGGAGCGCGGCTTTGGTTTGGTAGGTCTTGAGGGAGAACTCGTTCTTGACAGCACTGGCGTAGTTGATCACACCCACCCGAGTGGAGTTGGGGCCCACGTCCAGCCCCTCGATCACTCGGGACATGAAGACCTTGACCTTCTCAAACTCGTGCGGGCGCACGCTGCGGGAGCTGTCGATGATGAACACCAGGTCGGTGGGTTTGGTTCTGCACAGGGTGCCTGGAAAGGATAAGGAGGGAGGAGAAAAACGAAAGAAAAAGAAGGGGAAAGGATCCTAGGAGGGAAAGAATGGTCTTGTTAGAGGGGAGAGGACCTGAGAGCTTCAATCCTTTCTCTGCCTCTCTCAGAGAGGCCAAGTGAGACCACTTTAATAAACCTAAATGTTTTTTTTCCTGTCATAGAAAAGCATCCATAAGAAAAGCACAGTTACTGGTTGACAACGTGTGCTTCTGAGGGAGCGAGGTGATGAGACACTGGCACTGCACTTGCTGGAGCAGGTTACCCACTTGTCACCCCAGGCTATTGCTAATGTCTACATGAAACTTAATTCACTTACAGCAGCACGGAGGGAGGAATAAAGCCGTGAACTGAAGCCTGTGTGTGCACTTTGGCATCAAACAGCATCTAAAAAGGAGTTATCACATTTCAGACATGGGTAAGCAATCCCCGTGGATATTAATTAATGAGATTAGATCTTCATCATGCATGACCAGAAGCAGGCATGGAACTCAGCAGTTCAGATTCAGCTGTGGATTGAGATACCCAGATTAACTGACCACCATACCATGAACCAGTCTCATGTAGTTCAGCTGTGGACTGGTAAATACTGTAACACAGCAAAGACCAGCACTGTTTTGTTTCTGTGAGCTGGTGAGGAACAATACAATAGAGAGATGTAGAACCATGTAATTGATAGTTAGTCTCTACAACCCCATAATAAGACATGAATATCCACTGTAAAAAGTAAACGGCACAAACAGGAAACATTAGCATTGCAAAACGCTGAGTGATTTTATTTTGGTTTTAATTTCTCATTTTCATGCTGTTTCCATCTTAATTTTCAGCTGTGGCAAAGCATAAAAAGCACTGGTATTTTTTATGCTTTTCTAAATGAATTGCCCCATTTCCACCCCCCCGGTCTATAGCATTCTGTTCTTTTCATTTCTGTCTGTCATTTAGCCTGTCTCTGTAGGGGCATCAAGAGTTCTGTTAATATTTGATTTCTGCAGAGAGGGACGATATAGGTTAGATCATAAAGGAGATTTCTGCGGACAGATTTTTAAATGTGAGCTTTTGGGCCAACAAATCTGCTCCAAACGATGACATAAATATCATAGCTGGTCCTCGGTGTGAGATGTAATGGAGCTTTCAGTCTTTCAGACAGATAAAAATAAATACCCTGTGATAGATCCATAAAGGATATAATCAGGTTAGTTTCCTGAGAGACACTAACGCTGAATGTGCTTTTGGCTCCCAAAAAGGTCTCTCTCAAAGATGCTGTGTGGGGAAGGGATGCAGGCACTGCTTACTTCGTCAGATGCTCTTCTTTCCCCTAAAATGCAATATAACCTTTTCCCATGTGGGTGACTTCCACTTTGCCACCATAATTCATTGCAGGGGAAGGGAAAACTCAGTTGGCAGTCTATCTGCAGCATTGCAAATCCCTTTCCCAGGGGTTGCTTATGCTTATTTTACAGGTGAGAAATGAAGGTACAAAGAAAGGCTCAAAGTTTTGTAATCAGTTCTGTCAGAAATAAAGGGCAGATTCCCCTTTGCCACTGTAACTAACGAATCTGCTCTGGTTTTAGTGACAAACCAAGTAAGAAAAGTTGGAGTTTTTTCCCTAGAAGCATTTGGATCCAATAGAAGTTTTCAAGATTTATTATTTTTCTTTATGGAAGCTCAGAGATTTTGCCCTAAATAACTTTTTTAACCTCTTTTTATGAGAGTGAAGCATATCTCAGGGCAATGAAGAGAAAAGAAGAGATATCAGATGGCAGCTTTGGGATTTCAGTCTGTCTGGTCAGAGCCCCAGTGCACACATCAGGTCTGCAGGACAGGCCTTGGTTATCTCCAGGAGGTGACAGTCAGGCACTCTTGCTCTGGTTGACATCTTGACTCAGCAGAGTTGATCTTGAATTAAACCAGAAAGAAAATGCTCCTCTATTTTTAACAGCGTCCACACTTAGAGTAATTCAGGAGTAACTGAATTTCATGCACTGATTTAGCAGAAAATCTCTCCTAGGGCACCTTTGCCATATTCATTAAAAGAACAGGAAACCTGCCTGGTAAGTCAGAATTAGAAGGTGTTTGTTCTAGAAGCAGTGATTGCTCACGGCAGGGCTGAGTTGAATGACCAGTCTGTTTAGTTTCCTGCCTTCAGTAGTGCTTAATGGTTCTGCAGCAAAGATAACTCTCCCTTTCCAAATTATTGAGGAGAAACTGCTCAGTATGTCAGAAAACTCCCCTTCATGAGCAATAGCTAGCGCCGCAGTCACTGTCATGCCTGTTTTACAGCTGTCAAGCTGCCCAGGTATATGCATTATGCATCATCATAAGATCATTCAAACAGTTTTAGAACCCAGCAGTAACTTTTGCCTTGGCCTCCTCTCCTGCACTGAGTTCCCCGGGCTGGCTGGAGCGCCAGCAGCATCCTGCTGCTGGCAGAAGGGAGCTGCTTCCTCACCACCAGACCCTCCAGCCTTTCCCTTTGTGTTTGGTACTTGCTGACACTAATTGCAGACCAGGAGTCAGAGACCGAGCGAATTAAAGAGCAGGCAGCTCTTCTCCCATCTGGCTGCTCCACAGCCCACTTGGAAAGACAGAGCAGGGTTTTAGTCAAGAACAGATGAGGGGGAAGCCTCGGAAAGGCCCATCCTCAGCAGACCTTTCTGCTCAGTGAGGTTAACCAGAGCCTGGGATGTGTGGCCAACTCCTCCTCAAGCTCCAGGCAAAACCAGCCCTCTGTGGAGCTGTGTGGAGGAGAAGCAGTTTTGGAAGGCAGAGGAGAGCCCTTTGGAAGGAGCCCTTCTCCTGTCTAAACCTCCAGCAGCTCAAAGACTGCTGCTATGCTGGGGGCTAAGGCTGACCTGCTGCCACCTTTGCTGTGCCTCTGTGTAGACCTCCCGCTATTCCCCTAAAGCAGTGTAAAGGGCAGAAGCAAACCCATCTCCAGCTTTTGCTGCCTTGGGAAAACACCTGAGAAAGCTCCTTTGCTTCCTTGACTGATGTTGGGTGTTTCTTCTTCCTTCACCTCCTTCCCCATCCCAAAGCAGGCTGGTGGCAAGGAGGCAGAGGACTGACACCGTGCATCCCGCTGCTGAGCTCCCCACTTACCTCTCTGCTGTGGAGGTGTCCCACAAACTCCATAGCTCTGGAGGAGAAGCAGCAACGAGAGCAGCAAGGCAGAGAAAATCCTGTCCATGGCTGCGGAGGAGCCAGTGCCTGGATGCAGAGTAGCAAGCACGAGCCTTGGCCCAGAGGTATTAACCTGCCCTTCCTCGGGGAGGCATGGGGCCAGCCCCTGACACGTGTGAAGGGCTGGGGGGGCACCGACGGGAGAGGGACAAGCAAGGAGGACTAGGAAATATTCCATGAAGATGGGGAAAGGGGTGGGGGGGGGATGTCCAGCTCTGCCGGCCCCCATCCCCTCCACAATGGCTTCATTGCTGGTGCAGGGGATGGGAAGCTATAAAGAGACCCGCAGCAGCATGGTATGTGGGGAATCTGGGACCGTAACAGTGGGAGCAGTGAAACCAGCCCTGGGGAGCTGGGGTTAACCTGTCAATCACCAGCTCCCGCCTGCAAAGCCTGGGCTTTGCCACTGTAAGCAAACTGCAGTGTGCCAGGCTCGTGTCCTTCCTCCGGCAAAGCCCAGGGAGGGGTGATGGTGGGAAGGGAAGGGGGGGGCACGGGAATAGCATCACACAAATCATCCCTTTGCCAAGCACAGGGCTGGAAACCAGCCTGAGGGACCAGGGGACTTCGCTGCCTTGGCATAGTCTGTGGGCAAATCGGTGTAGGAGAAGGGGAGAGGAAGAGGAGAGCAAGGCTTGGGGAGGAGGAAGAAGCCACAGCGTCGGATGCAGAGCAAATTCCTTCCTGTGGGAAACAGTTACTTCTCTATGAGGCTGTGCCCCTGTGCAGCAGAGGAGGGAGGGAAAGAAAGAACTCAGTAGCCTAAACTGGATAAATAGACAAGAAACTCAGCATAGACAAACAGATTAGAAGTTTGATTTATTTCTTACAGCGTAGCTTTTGGGTCTCTGTGCATGAGGGAGATACAGCTCCTGCCACAGAAAGCCAATAATCTAAACCAACAAATAAGACTGATGATGCTGCAAGTGAGCAGAAATCCAATGTTTTCTTTATGGCAGAGCAGCAGGGAGATTTGGTACCAGAGGAAGAGGAATTTAATGATGGGCTCATCACAAAGCAGTGCATCTATTTTTTTTCTAAGTACCATATTACAGTATTGTCAGTTGATTGAAGCCCTTCTAAAGATGGATTAGTCTTTGCTCACCTTTCCAGCCACACACCCTTGGAGCACTCATACATTTAATCTGCATTGTGTTAGTGCAGTGCTGTGGCAAACTACCTTTAATTCAAAGCCCAGTTTCTCTTTCCTTATCCAGATCCAATCTTTGCTCCCAAAGTGCTTCAACAGAGACTGGGGGCTCCTGTGGATAAAGCCCTTTGATTAGGAAGAAAAGGGACCTGTCCTTAGCGAAGCTGCCAGGTATTCTTAACTCTTTCAACATTAAAAGTGTTAATGAAAATATAAAATGTAGCTACGTTCTCATGCAAAATCAGCACAGATTTGCCCCACTGCTGTCTTCCCAGGTACCCACCATCAATCACAGGCCTTCATCCATCTCTGGAGCTAGTCGGACATTTTTAGCAAGAACGAGAAAATGTTCCAGATGATGAGAGCTCTTTTTGCTCCCATTTCACCTCTTTCTGTCTTTGAGCCCCTTTTCCCAAGCTTTGTGGCATCTTATTTATTTGCTTATTATTTCAGAGCCCCTGGGGTTAAAAGGGCTGCCATGAATGACGTGAAAACTGCAACTATGGTCATGAAGGAGCACAGAACACACCTTCACGTATACCTGTGCATGCACAAAGAGCTCAGTGTAAAAACTTTATCTATGCCTGTGAATAGATGCATAAATATATACATGTGACCATACATGTGTATATATTTACATATAAACATGATTGCATATGTGTTTCTCTATATAAATATGTATGTGTGCACATAGATGCAGACGTATAACTCTCCTCTATGCGTGCTTATCATGGATGTGTTTCTATATGCATGGATGCAAGCAAGTGCTAAGATGTATAAATACTATGCACTGGTATCCTTGTGTGCTTATATGCGCATGGATGCATTTGCTCCCCCAATATCTAGAATAACCACACTGGTACATTTACAACTATTAAGGAACAACATGAAATAAAAGCATAAAATCAGGGAGATTTTACCTCCAGCCCTGTCTGCGATGGGGTTTCTCCTGTTGCTCTGCCATGCATACAAGGGTCTATTGGTGCAGACAGTACTCGCTTGCCATGAATAGGGATCATTCAGAGCTCCCCATAAATGAAGTCTCTATGGCTGTTCTCGTGGAGGAAAATATAAAGTTTCTCTGTGTCATTTTGCTGTTAATTAGCAAAGGAAGATAAATACATTTCAGGTGAATATTTTCACTAGCAGAGCTTGTGGCACACAAGCAACATTAAAGCTTTGAGAAGGCGGCGAGAGGCGAAGGTGTGCTGGATACCAGAGCTCTGCATTCGCGCCTCTGTAAAAGCCCTTGTTTGTTTTGAAAATATGAACCATAATTTTTCCCCAGGCCTCCAAAAATGAAAACACCAAATTCAACATTTCGAGAGGAAAATATGCATTTAAAGCTCTTCCCGAGCCTGCTTGCATCGTAAACAGGCAAACCATTAATGGCTGATGCTGGCCCCAGAGCAGCCCTGTCGCTCTGCAGAGCCGCTGTTGCTGGCTTCACATGTCCTGGCACAAGGAGGGTCTGCCTTTCCCTCCAGCACAGTCACATCCATGCCTCCTTACTAAAAAAGGGTTTGTCTTAAATACCAGATCCCCTCTTTCCTTCCACAGCAGGATGCTCAGCAGAAGCAAGCAAGGACAGGCCAACGGGAATGGCTTGAACCTGCCAGAAGAGGGGAGACTGAGCTGAGCTCTTAGGCAGAAGCTCTTCCCTGTGAGGGTGCT
>JAVHNF010073068.1:31101-42205 GCA_034783455.1 Micropsitta finschii
TTATGAGTTGCTGTGTCAGTTGCAAAAGACAAATTACTGTTTTTTGAATGTCTTGGTGCATTTCCAGAGTCATGTTGTTGGGTCACCTTGTCAGAGGCTCATTGGTGAGAGCAGGGAATGGCAGCAGGTTGGTTCTCCAGTGCTTCTCATGAAGCTTGTTCAATTTGCTGTTTGACAGACTGCTTAACCTTGACACCCATAAAGCTGGGGGTCAAGTGCTCTTGCCCTGGGAGCTGAAAGCACTGCCTTGCCGAGATCTGTTAATCTGCCAGAAGAAAACCATTGGGCCTGGACAAGTGTTGGTGGAGTCTGGCCGTGTGATTGCACAGCGGGTTTCAATCCCATCTCTCAAAAGCAGACAGGAACCTGTAAAAGCTGTGCTGTGAATCCCACAGCCTTGAGTAGGGTCGGACTGCACTGCGTAGTGTCCTGGGCATGAAGCTTCAGGCCAGTTCTCAACATGTCACCATTTTGTTTGACCTGCAGGAGTGATGAGGGATTCAAAACGAAGCGGATTCCCTTTTTCACCACGAAGAACAGGGTGCGTGGTGGCCCAGAGGCAGGTAAGGCACACAGGGAAGCAACTGCTGAGAGCGCCAGGCAAGCTGTGAAGCAGCAGGGATCTGTGGAGTTTGGCTGGAGGGAAGTCAGTGTAAATTCATCTGTGATTTCAAGTGCAACAGCTTTTAAATTGAGAGGAAATATGTTTAGATTAAATGTTTCAAAAGAAACGGTGCAGCTGGTTGTTACCATTCACATAGAAAGATGAAGAATGAGTGAAACCTGTTTCTTTCAATGAGCTTTTATCCTTTTCATGAGGTTATTCTTTTTAGGCAGAGTACTAACTGGTGTGTTGAAAGGAAATTAACCCATAATTAGTGTTATTACTCTTAGGATTGTTCCTGCTGCTGAATTTGTAAAATGCATGTTTTCCCCTGTTGCTGTGATTTGCACCCCCAGCATGGGGCAGAGCAGAAGAGATGTTCTGGATCCATGCACATGAAATCCTACAGAGAACAAAGGAATATCTGCAGATATTTGCTCTCCTTCCTGCTCTCTGTGGGCTTCATCTGCATATTTGTTTGTTTGTTTTGTTTTGTTTTAAAGCCCTTGGAGAGCTTTCTCTTTCTCGGCTGCCTTGAAGAATGACTTGCTCTAAAGCATTCTTTAGAAATCGTAGAGTGGAACAGAGCTGGCGTCTTCGTGACGCACATCCGAGCAGCACTCGGCTGCCTGCAGGAGGGAGAGGCTCTCCTGCAGCAAATGCTTTCCTCTGTTCCCCTGGAAATTGTGGTCTCAGGTCAATGCGAACACATAAAACTGGTAAATGCACAAAGTACAGTGATAGCTTCAGGTTAGGACTGGAGGGCAGAGGCTCATTTTTCTGCTCGTGGAAGTAGAGGCTGCTGTGCAGCAAGTCCTGAGTCCTATGTGTGCACCCTAAGGAGGAGAAAGGATTGGTCTGCACTGGTTTACAAGTAGGAGATGGAAATAGAAATGCTGTGGCATCGGTGAAATTCTGAACATGGAAGATTTAGAAAAAAGAGTCTAAACCTTGTAAGTCTGTGGAGACTGTCATATCCTCAGAGCTTCTTCGTGAAGTGCTACAGCAGCATTTCCCAATGGGGAGAGAAGGGCAGGAGCAGTGGGCAAAGGCAGATAAAACCAGCTAGGAAAGGGAATTGCTGCTAATGGAAATTTCTCCATGCTGCAAACCCAGCATAACCCCTCTCCGTAAAGGAGGAGAGCATGGACTCTGCCTTAGTACTGCTTGAAATTACCCTGGTGCAACTTCAAGCTGCCTGAGGTTGCCTCAGGAGGGCACGGAGTAGCCCACCTGGCTGGTGCCATGGTTGAACAGCCACAGAGACAGAGCAAAGCCAGCTCTTTTTTCCCCCTCTCTGTTCCTCTGCCAAGTATAGCTTGGTGAGACTGGAGGATGTGGCCAAGAATTTAAGGAACATCAAGAGAAAACAGAAGCTGAAGTACATCAGCTGCTCACAGAAGTCTCCAAGCGAGGTGGGGGGCAGGTTTTCATCTCATTTTACCAACAAAGCTGTTTACTTAAGTCTAGATTATTTAAAGAGAATAATTTATGGATGCTCACTATATTTGATTGATAAATCCCAGAATAACTTCTTGCACACGCACATGGGGTTGATGGCGTTTACTCATCCAAAAATATATTTTCAAGATGGCATTTGTTTTAATTTTTCTGCAGTTCTTTAAAAGAAAATTTGAGCTGAAGCCAGAGAAATCATAAATAACTCATGAATAAATAATTACAATTCATAAACACCTCGAGCTTGCTTCCAATATAGAACACTCCTTTCTGCCTGGGACTCTTTGGTGAATAGAGTATTGCCACTATTTTAGGAGCCTACGTGTCCGAGAGGACTAAATCTGCTTGTGCCTAGGTGCATACTGAAAAGGAACAATGAAAAGTTTAAGTCCAGCGATGAGCCAGAAAGGAAGTGAATTGAATCCATGAATGAGCCTGCTGTTCTCCTAAAATAATCCCAAAGATGATTTTCTTATTTCAAGCCTCAAAGGAGGACTGTGACACCCTGCCCACAGCAGACAGTCCTGTCACGTACATAAAACACCCCTGCAGACAGTAGGGCTCTATCTTACTTCTTTTCTGATCATAGCTCAGGCTCAAAATGCTGTTAATATTAGAAGTGTGGAATTTTCTCCTGAGAAAACCTCTTCCATTTCCCTTCTGTTTTCCCCTTTTCAGCTAAATCTAGTTACAGTTCCCCATGTCTTCTCTGTAAGGGAAGATCTTGGTGGAAGCGCAACTGTCCTATCCTTGAGGAAGGACGTGTCTCACATCAATAAAAGCATCACTGCTTTCATTGACCATGGAGGCAGCAGATGGAGGTGGTTGTACTTTCCTAATCAGAGACTCAGAATCTGTTTGTCCTTGTGTGGCCTAGTTTTTCCTTGACTTCAGGATGCTGCTTGGCAGATAGATGTGACACTCTTAAGACAGCAACACAATTCATGGCAGCTTTTCGTGCCACTATCCCAGGAGTAATTTGTGGAGTGAAATGATGCTCTTTGGAACCAGATGAATTTCCCTTTGTTTGAACCTCTCGAGCAGCAGCAACTCAGCCATGCAGTCGTTGCTATTACTGCTTGGGTGGCTCCCAAAAGACGCTGGTTACTGTTCAGATACATGGGAAACCCGAAGTGCCCTGAGACCTTGCAGGCTGAGACAGCAGAGGGGCAAATGGGAACAGTGTTTTAGAGGCATAGGTTGGCAAGTCTGTAAGCTGCAGTTTGGGTTTTCTTCTCTGTTGTTATTGACTTCGATCCACCATAAATTGCTCCAGGATGTGACAAGGGGGCCTGAACATGAATTCTGACTGGCTTCTGGCTTTTGTCAGGCAAACATGGGGAAAAACATGCTGAGAACCAGTGGCACCCTTGGTATGCCCTTTCGCTGCCAGCTGTTAGGCTGGGATGCGGGCAGTTCACAAGGTATTACCAGCTTATTCAACAGCAAGAAATATAATGCCACTCATCCTCTGACATATAGTCATGTTGGCGGGCCTAGAGTTCCTCCCTCAGTAAGCCAGAAGTCCTGGAGACTGTCACCTTCCAACACATGCATCAGCATGGCTTTAGAAATGTGAGATGTGGGCATCAATGTTTGATTGCCATTGAAGGCTTGTTTGCTTTTCTTCTGTTGCTTCATGGTGGTTCCTGCCAAGGAACATGACCTCATGTCCTGCCTACAAAGTTAAGGTGAAGGCTCTTGGTTCAGAGCTTTGGTGGCTGTTATATTTTAAATATTTAAATATTTTTTATTTTAAATATTTAAATATTTTTTTGTTTCCTGTCTTGTTCCAGGTCCTTTTTTGGAATTTCCAGCATTTCTGAGTGATTCTCTGGAAGTCCTTTATCTGAATGACAATCAGCTGGACTCTGTCCCTCCGTCCGTTTGCCTTCTGAAAGGTTTAACAGAACTTTATTTAGGAAAGTAAGTCCGTGTCCTGGAAAAGCTATGCAATATTATTGTTTCCATGTTGTTTTAGTGACCAGTCTTTTGTGGAGCCCCATCCCAGATGTCCAGTGCTTTTGAACTCAAAACACTGGAAATAGTTACCCCCTTGTTAAAACTGTGCCCATCATTTGCTTTAGATAAGAAGGAGGCTGGGCTTTTGAATTAAGGAAGATGATATAATGCTTTGAATGCAGGCCTGGGAATCTAATGTGACTCTAGTTCATTCTGGCTTTTTTGCTGTCAGCTTCTATAATGTTAGAGTGACTAACTCATCATTTTTGCCCTTATTTCTTCAGCTATCCAGTAAAGATGATTACAGTTGTCTGCCTCAGAGGATAAATTGAGGTTATACATCACTTTTAGGATGGAAATTACTATTAAAGTGCTGAGTAGTCTTATTAAAATGTTAATGGAAGATTTCTGCAAGGAGAGAATAGTGTAATCTGAGAGTCCGTGAGAGCAGCTACTTACACACAAAGCCTGGTTGTTGGTAGATTTATTTGTTTTTGTACAGTAACCCTGGTATCCGAGAGCTTCCTCCAGAGCTTGGGCAGCTGGCTAATCTCTGGCAGCTGGATATCGAGGAACTAAGTATTGGTAACGTTCCTGCAGAGATCAGGAAAGAGGGTAAGGCTGAGCCTATGTGTTCTTTATTAAACTGACTGCACATATAATGAAAATCACTTCCTTTTTAATGCTCCTAATGACAGTGTGTGCCCAGGCCCTTGCTGTGGATAACTGGAATTGCGCAGGGAAACTTCTTCTGCATATTTGCAAATTTGATAATCAGTGCTAAGCTCTGGCTATAAGATCAATTTAAGATAGATCACATGTTAAAATTATTACTTACAAATGCAATATTTCATTTGCACTATGAATGCCACATAAATTCCATGGCTTGCTTCCTGACTATGTATATTTTAGGGTATTTTGATGGTCTTTCTAAAGACTGAAGTGCTTAGGATCAGCAGTCGGAGTCACATTGAAGTAACTTTATTGTAAACTGCTAGGTTTTTGGATCTATTACAATGCTGTCTTCTTTTTTGTGTGTTTTAATAAGAAAATCCTGTGGGAACAAAGTTATTGGGAATTATTCCCTTTCCAGCACACTGTTGAAGCCTAAATCTAATTTTAACTGGAAACATAAAAGTAGAAGGAAAAACTGAGTATTTTCCAATACTAAATTAGTATTTTATGTTTCCTTTCAGCTTCTGAAGCATACGAGCCACAGCATTTGTCTCTTCTTACAGTGCTCCATTGTGGAGCCTCAGAGCAGTGACCTTTTTCTGGGGTCTCTGTCTCAGGTTTGTCCACTAGAGGTTTCTTTGTTTATTCTCTGGGTTGTCTCAGCCCACAGTGAAACTCAGGGAAAATATTAATTCAGCTAATGTGTCTGCAGCAGTAGGTTTTGTGCAGTCCTGCTCTACATATGTACATTTATAGCTGCTAACCACAGATAAAGCCTGTTTGCTTCCCTCCCATAGGCCCTAAAACAGTGCTGGCATACTTACGAGCACAGCTGCGCAAGGCAGAGAAGTGTAAGCTGATGAAGATGATCGTCATCGGTCCTCCACGGCAGGGGAAGTCAACGCTGGTTGAGATCCTGCAGACAGGAAAAGTCCCTCAGATGATGCACAGCGATGCCACCATCCGTACAACAAAATGGGAGCTCCCCAAGCCAGTGGGACACAAGGCAAAGGTGAAAAACATTCCAAGATCTTTAGCCCCAGTGGGATGTTCGAGCCCTGCAGTATCCCTTTTGGGCTGAAATTGTCTGTCCGTTTACAGAGAACAGTTTCCATTACCTGTGAGCCAGGTCTTGCAAGTAACATGTTTTTAGACCCATCACAATTCCTCTGTTTCGGTACTAGAGAACAGTTCTATTTTCCTGAGCACCCAACTTTGTATCCCAAAGAAAGTGAGCCTAAACTCTGGCTCTCCCAGCTCAGGTGGTTTTTGGACCCTGATTTTGAAAGAACATTTTAAATCAGCTTCTCTAAAGCAGATTGTCCTTTCATTTGGGGCCAGAAAACGGGACATCACTATCTAAAGCTGCATTCCTTTGATATCAGAACTGTCCTAGATGGGGAAGGTGGGTGGAAGTTAGGATGCCCTACCTCAAGTGTGACCCAGGGATGTCTGAGGCACACCTCAAACACTCAAATCTCAGATGGCTCATTCAGGGAGTGTGTCAACCCATGCTGAACTCATTTGGACTGCACTGAATTCATTTAAGGGTTTATAGGTGGCCCTGTCCACTGCCTGTGTAGTAACACAGGGATTAGAGCATGCAGAATTGGTCCTGAGGTCTTGTCAGAGCTGAAGGTGTGCAGACGCATGGCTCTCCCTTCCCGGATGAGAGCCATGACCACCAGACTGTTCTGGAAGGGGTAGAGGACCCTGCTGAGTTGAGCTATTCTACAGCAAAGAGTGCCAGGCCAGAGACAGAAAGAAACAGAGCAAGCACAGCCTGACTCTTTAAAGGGAAGACTTTGGTGGGAGAAGGGATTTGTTCATTTTGTATTGAAGAGCAACTGAATGAAATAAAAACCTAGACAGCATCAGGGACCTGGAGCAGGACCAAGATGTTGAACAGGCTTTGTCCCTACATCTATGTCTCTGTCTTTCCATACAGGCACCCACAGCTGAAGGTCTTTTGGATGAACAAAGCAGTCCTTGTGCTAATTAGGGTTTGGCTTAAAACAATATGGAAGTTCTTCCAGCTGTTTCTGGAAAACTTCAAACTAGGACTATGCTAGGACATCAGAGCCCTACTGAGATCCTTAGCTCCTTGCTGAAATCTCATAGGGTAACTTGTCATGTGGGATCAGTCAGTACTTGGACCTGGACCAGTAAACAGAGCCCACTTGGTGTTACATGATGCTCTGAGGATGGTGGCCAGAGCAGAGTTTGGTTTTCTTTCATGTCACAGGCTTCTTGCCTCCCAGGGACAAAGGATTTTTCTAAAGCCTCCAAGGTCTGTAGGTGCTTCCTACAGAAGCTGCTGGGAGCTTGAATATCTTTTAAATAGAAAGCCATGCCCCCTCCAAGTGCTGTTGTGTGCAGTGCATGGAGGAATGGGTGCTGAGATACTTGGAAGAGAGCCAGAGCTAGAGATGCCTCCATTTATGCATTCCCCCAAAATTGGTGAGTCTGCTTTACAATAGCTGTAAATCTGTGGTGTGACACACACGTCAGAAACCTCTGAGGAACGTGCAGGAGGCCTTTATGAAAGGCTTGAGAAGTTTCCCCTTTCCTGAGCATCTATATTCTCTTTGGCTCAGTTAGGGCTGAGCTCAGTGGAAGTGATTTCAGCAGGGGGTTTCCTGTTCCCCGCAGCAATGGCAGATAAGTAGCTTCAGCAGTCCTGTTGAGCGTGGCACAGACAAGGATGAAACAGTTTCTATTCCAGATGCAGTGAAATGCAGGGCTCAGAATAAGACCCTTGTTTGTACTGGAGAATCTACAGCATTAACTGGAGATTTACCAGCATCAAGGGCACCTCTATCGTTTTAGCATCAAGTAATTAGTCTTGATTTCCTGTGGGGAAGTGGTAGCTATGCTTAACAATTGCTTGTTGATTTATCTTTCCTGGAGGCACAATTAGGACATTGAAACCCTTCTTGTGTCATACATTATGCAGGCGTAGGTTTATACTTCAGCTATTATCTCCCTGTGATTTACTGCGACCGTTTGATTTGAACACTCCTCTTTGTCTAAGTAGGTTGATTCAGTGGAGTTCAATGTCTGGGATATTGGAGGCCCAGCGAGCATGTCTACAGTCAATCAGTGTTTCTTCACAGACAAAGCATTGTACATAGTGGTATGGAACTTGGCACTGGGGGAAGAAGCTGTGGCAAACTTACAGTTCTGGTTGCTGAACATCGAGGTAAGAAGTCACTGGTGGACTCTGGGGTATCTGCTTATCAGGTAGTAGCTCAGCACACAGATATGTGATATTACAGATTCTTTCTGGTCTGCTTTTCAAAACTCTGCAGGCTCTGAATTTTGCATAGCTTTTGGAATTAATTTTCCATTGCGCTGTAGGCGTTTTGCTATATTTAATGGTTTAAATTTATCATTTGCTTTGTTCCCCCTCGCACACATCAGAGACTGAAACAAAAGCTGATTTATAAACCCTTGCTAAGTAAGGCTGGACATACTTATTTTGGAATTAGTGTTTGACCACACTGTGCTCCATGGGGGGTTTGAAGCATTTTCTTTCTTCTGTGGGGTTAGACACACATTAGTCTTGAGGTTGTATTTTTAACACTTTAGATTCAGGTAAGCTGGAGAGTATCTCCCAGACAGCTCTCAGCTGAGACTCAGAGCTACAGCGAGTTCATTGGAGTTGATTTTTATAATACAATGTTAATAGTTGTTTTATAAATGTTTATTATTTTGTATCTGTTTTAATATTACACAAAAATGGGCTCAAAGCAAGTGCTGCTCAAAAAAGAAACATCTTGACGTTACAGAAATACCAGCATAATGGTCAGCAGCAATCAAACCCCCAAACTAGGTGACAAAGCTACGATCTGCTGTGGGTGTCAGAGGCTGAAAAAAAGACTGGGGGAAGAAAAATACATCAAGTGCTATTAATTGAGAGAAATCCCAGAAAGATGGTGAGCTGCAGGATACTGGGAGAGCACACCAGGGAAAATCTGTGCATGCCTGCCCTGTGCCTCTACTCTTCGTTAGCACCAACCATAATATTTGGCCAAGTGGGACCTTTGGTCTGACTTGGTACAGCCATCACTCCTATGTCTGCACAGGGTTCAAGTTTGGTGTCATCCAAGTTAGGACATCTCAGTGGGCATCATAAGAAGAAATGGATTGGCTGCAAATAAGCATGTATTTCTGCATCTGAATAGTCTTCTGTGGCTAAAGTCATTTGGATCAGCAGGCTGATCTCTGCTTGAGGCTGTGCAATCCCACTGTATTTGGCAGCACATTCCCTGAAATCTGGATACATTCCAGTGCTGTAAGAGAATCGTGGAAGGGTTGGAAAAAAGCACGAGATCATCTAATTCATTCCTTTGCACTGATTCAGGATTAAGTAGATTGAGGATTTTCTAACAGTTTATCTCTCCTCTCCATATACCTCCAGTAAAAAAGTTTGTGTAACTTCCCCTGGTACCCATTCCAGAGTTTAACTGGGCTTTCCCAGGGTATCAGATCTTCTGGCTACAGGTTAATCTAACTTTTCCTTTGTCTGGGTGGACAGAGTTGCCATCATTTGGCTGGCTCATAGCACCTTAATACCACATGGCAACTCCCTTTATGTTAAGACCTGATGTAATAAACCCAAACTGACAGTTTCCTGCTCTGCAGTAGCAGCAGGTGATTAAGCCATATTCTGCAGGAGAAATTCTATAATACCCGTATCACTTGTTGCTGTTGTCAAGCTGTCACAACAGGTTGCAGCCATTTTTTATATAAATATATATTCCATTTTATTAACGTGTATGACTACCACCTCTTAAATATTCCACTTTTCACATGTCCTCACTGAATTTACCACGACATAATCTGGATGAGATCATTGTCAGTGTTTTCCCTTTGCAGGCCAAAGCTCCAAATTCAGTGGTGTTAGTGGTTGGAACACACCTTGATTTAATTGAAACTAAGTTCCGCGTTGAGAGGATAGCAACTCTGAGGGCATACGTCTTGGCTCTCTGCCGGTCTCCCTCTGGATCCAGAGCAACTGGCTTCCCAGATATCACGTTCAAGCACCTGCAGTAAGTACTTGTGCCTTTATGGAGCTCAGTCACTCTGTTTGATGTCACTTTAAACCATTTTGCAATACTCAATCTCCTTGGTAACGGAGCTGATTTAAAGACATGTCAGCATTGCGTTTCATCTATTTTTGACTCGGATAATGTAGTATAAAATTAGAGAGAAGTTCAATGTTGCTCAGGGGTCTGATCTTGGGTCTGAGAGCTGGAAGGTCCAAAGTCATGACCTCAGACCAGCTTGTTTTAGTGCTCCTGCTCCACTTGGCTTTCTCACCATTAAATGGTGATACAGTCTATTAGTTCCAAGGAGAGAAAGTACAGACAGAGTAATTAACACTGCAGAGCTAATAGCATGACTCTTACAGGGTGGGTGCTGTGGTGTTTATTAAAGGGAGACCTCTTGACGTGAGAACACAGCTCACATGGCAGGACGAGTAGTGGGTCAACCCCCTGAGCATTCTGACAGTCCAAACCTGTGTCTTGTGAGTTCTCAGGATGTGGTTAACAGAGGGTGATGCTGTCTTGAAGATCAGTGTCAGACCATGTAGTCTGATGCTGCTCTCTCCCTTCAGCTGACAGAGAGTGCCCTTGGGGAGAGGAGAAAGGAGCAGGTCTGTCAGCCACGGGAGTGCACAGCATGGGGGGAATGTGGATGCAGCAGGCTGGCACCATGCAGTGTGAAATCACCAATGCCTGGGGCAAAGAGCAGGTGGCAGCTGGCGAGTAAAGAAGGGCGCTGCAATGTCCCTAGCGTTTTCCATCTGCTGCCTGGCAAAGTCATCAGGAGACCTCCCACGATCCGTTCTGCAGACGCAGGCTCTGTGTCGGGCATCCCAGCTGGCTCTTTCCTGTTAGGAGGAGTACCAGGGACCCAGTGTGAGGCATAGAGGCTCACAGTGAGAAAGAGAAAGCTTTGTGCTTCAGTTTCCTCAAGCCTCTTTTCCCGTCACCACAGAGCATCCTAACATGATGTCAATCATTCTTTCTCAAGGGGACTTTCTTTCACTCTGCCACATATCCTACACGTTCCCCTTCACTTTCCTTTTCCTCTGCATTTCCTCCCAGTTGGAGTTGTGCCTGATTTTATACTTCCTCTCCCCCATGCTTCCTCTTTACACCCCAGCATCCACTTGAGATGTGGGCTCCTCTGAGCAGCACTCCAGGCAGCCAGAGCAGTGTGTGTTGTGAAATCCTTGTGTGGGTGAGCCCAGAATGGTTTTATCAGTGCAGGTCCTCCAACGTCCCAGTGATCCCAGTGCCACTGATGTCTGGGGTTTAAGATAAGGCACATTGCTTTAGAAGAGGATTGTCTGTCTGCCACTGGAACATGTGTAGAATCAGTTACAAAGACCCT
>JAVHNF010073068.1:42305-53052 GCA_034783455.1 Micropsitta finschii
GAATCAGTTACAAAGACCCTTTGTTGAGGAAAGTGGAAATGAGCCATTCTTATCCAGCCCAAAAGAAGACCGAAAATAGAAGGAGCTGGAGCAAGCAGGTTTTTAGCTGTTAAAGAGATGATGAAGGCCAGCATCAATTCCCAGATTACAGAATCCAGCTGAATGAGGGTGGGAATAGGTGTCTGGTAGTCATCATCATGTCTCTTTGATCTGAGGAGGGAGAGAACTGGACTCTTCTTCAGCAATTGCCAGAATGCTGTGTTTTCCTTCTTCCTACAGTCCCTTACAGGATATGTGCAGCAATGAAGGGAAAGAGGGTCAAAAAGATTTTGGTCAGTCTGCCAGGGAAGTCCCTAGAGATGACAGTGCATAGGGAATAGAATAATGCACAGTGAATGAAGCAGGCAGAGCACAGGTTGGCCTAGCATATCTTTTCCAGGCTTTTCTCCAAAGCTAAAAATGTTCACTGACAGCCTTCCTCCCATTCACCTCACACAGGAAATTGAAAGTCACTGATAGGAGAAAGTGAGCCTGTAAAGGAAGTCGGTGTGCTGATAAGGTTTGATAATCTTCACCCTTGCATGACTTTTGCAGTGAGCTCTCATGTAAGACTCTGGAAGGCCTCGATGGACTACGACAGCTGATTTTCCATGTCACTTGCAACATGAAGGATGTCGGCAGCTCAATTTGCTCACAGAAACTTGCAGGGAGATTGGTGAGAACTGCTCTTTCTAGTGGGTGGTGATCCTTACCAAAAGGAGGCTTTTGGGGGGATTGGATTTGGATTGGAAGGTGAACTTTAGGAGTTACGTACTTCGTATGCCTTCTGCATCAACAATATCTGGCTTTGGGAAAAGACAGAAGTGTAATTGCCCTTTAAAAGGGAGATGACTTAGCCACTTCATCTCCAGCAGAGTGATTGCTGTCTCATATTGATCCTGCTATTTTTGTCTTGTGGCTTGCAGATACCAAGAAGTTACCTTAGTCTTCAAGAAGCTGTCCTTGCAGAACAGCATAGGAGAAGTCAGAATGATGACGTACAGTATTTAACAGACAGACAAATAAAACTGATCATTGAGCAAACACCTGGAAATGATATCAAAGACTACGAAGATTTGCAAACTGGTATGTCAGAGCAGACCAGTAATTTCTTGGAAATCAGTATGTGTGACCAATTGAAATATTCCATGAACAATAATAATGGGCAGAAGGGAAGCCCACCAGGTAACTGCTGTGCAAACAAAACCAGTTGCAGAGTGCTCTACACTTGTGTAGAGGTCACTTTGGAAATTGGTAGGGTCTAAAAGTAGGAATGATGGTTTGGGGAGAAGGCTGGGAAGTTTCTAGAATGGTCTGAGGGTACCAATTTGTCTTATTTTAAACAAGCTTTGGTGTTATTTCTGCTCTGTGAAGGATAAGGCTGCCATAGTTTCAAGGTTGTTTTCTCTGTAGAGCCCCAGTCCTGTGATCTTTATGGAGGCCTTGCTCTGCAGGAGCTGGAGAAAGCCCTTCTCTGAGGATGGCAGGAGGGTAGAGGGGAGCTATGATAGGGACAGAAATACTGACTGTAAAGCAACAAGATGTGGGTTTAACAGCAGAGTGCCAGATAGCAGCACCCCTCAGTGAAATGTTATACTCTTGGCTTGGCTATGTGCTGACTATATCTGGTATGCCTAAAACTGCACAGACTGCCTCATAATCTTAGTCATCTGCACTGTGGTTTCCTAATGTTGGTCTAGTGCTAATCTACAATTCTTTATTTTTTGCAGCAATTAATTTTCTCATAGAAACGGGTACTCTACTGCACTTCCCAGACACAAGCCATGGCCTGAGAAACCTCTACTTCCTTGACCCTGTCTGGCTCTCGGAGTGTCTACAGAGGATTTTCAACATCAAGAGCTCCAAGTCTGTAGCTAAGAATGGAGTCATCAGAGCAGAGGATCTCAGAATGCTGCTGGTTGGGACGGGCTTCACTGAGCAAACTGAAGAGCAGTACTTCCAGTTCTTGGCCAAGTTTGAAATTGCACTGCCAGTGGCCAATAACAGGTATATTGATAATTAGAGATGCTTAGCCAGTCTGGAGAAGAATGTCTGTTTAATCAAACAGAATTTGTCTTGACAAGGATCTTTCTATGAGAAGATACTTGAGTGCATTAAACAGTGTAATGGAAGGCACCCATCCATTTAGGCTGTATTTCCTGGCATGAGCATCCTTTGGTCCAGACAAGCTAGTGTGAAAACTTTCCAAAGCAGGTCTTTGTCCGCTTGGTGCTCTGAGGTTAGTGAGAGGCTCAGCCACTAGCACAGAAGGGCGGTGACACCACCAGGGATGTGGCAATAAGGATTTGGAAGCTGTAAGGGCTCAGCCAGGATGGCTACAGCTGGGAGAGGATGTGAGGCTCCTGGCTGCCAGGCCTGAAACATAGATGGGCTGGAGTCATCTGTTTCCAGTGAAAGATCCTCACTCCAGAGTATGGTGGAAAACTGTGGGTAATCAATAATTATGTCAGTTCAGAACATAGCAGTGTTTTATTTCTGGTGAAATCAGAAAAGTGGAGCTTCAGTAGCAACATTTTTAGCCTCAATAGGTGTTGATCAATAGTTTTCCTAGAAATGGTCTAGGAAACCTCATTCTCTTTAAATGTTAATGAGTCCTCCTCCCATCTGCCCCCCAATCCCTCTTCCTCTGGGCAGAGTTCCCTGCTCTCCCATCTGCTTGACGACAGCCTGTTGTTGCGTTAGTGGTGAAAACGTAGTTGTATTGCACTTTTGATGTGGCATTTGCATTTCACTTCCTTGCCCTTCCAGGACAGCACGGCTGCATTGCCCTGAGCCTCTCGGGAGCTATGAATGCCAGCACAAGTGCAGCATTCTCTGTGCTGTCATTATGCCTGTCACTTATCCAGACCCGGATGCCAACAAATTTTCTCAGGCTTAACACAGATAAAGCAGCAATGTTTCTGCTTAGTCCAAAATGCCTTTTGGACTCCTTGTCACTATCTGCCATTTTTCTCCAAGGCAATTACATTGTCTGTGCCTCGGGAACAAGGAAACTGCTTTTTATGGCCTGCCCAATCTTTATTAGAGCAATCCAAGCCACATTAGCAGAATATTCTTCCCACTGACGGACTGTAGCTCTTAGCAGGTTGGATTAATTTAATGCACTAGCCAGACACAGAGCAGTTATTTGTTTCTGTGCTTCTGCAATTATTGCATAGATTGCCAGATAGAGTTTCTGTGCAGTCAGTAGAGGAGGCAGCTGCCAGTTTCTGTTCTGAAAGGGTGGATGTGGGCACGTTTCACATAGTTTCAAAATTTGCATTGGCTGTTGTTCAAGAGCATCGAATCACCATCTGTATTATAATCCACTATATAGTTGTGGTCCAGAAGGGCCTCACTGGCCTTCTTATTCTCCTACACCCTTTCTTGTATGGGCTGGGGAAAATGTATTGGCTGTCATATGATGCATCCACTCCCTTTATAGAGCAAGAGCTTGTAGTTTGATGCACTCCACTTTTCTGCCTAAGGTGCATGTAATTTAGCTTTGTTCTGCTTGTTAAAACAGGGTTGAAAGTATGTCCATTCTTACTGTAATTTATAAGTGAAATCTTTATCAGTTTTACATTCCAAAGATGTTTCGTGGATCGGATAATTCAATTGTAAAATGTCATCGGATGTTATGGACTGTGACATATGGAGAGAGCTGCTGTCTTGTGATGGCTGTTTTGTCTGAGCTGATATTTCAGGTTTTACAGAATACTGCAGCTGCTAGAGAGAAAACATAATAGGCTTCAAGCACTGGATTTGGACCCAACATTAGTTCTAGTTATGTGTTTAGACCCTACCACTGTTATTTTGGTCAAGCCTCTTGGCCATTTGCCTCATTGCTGTCATCGTGCCCGTCAACGATGAGCCCCAGATGCCGACACATTTTCTCAGGCTCAACACTGATAATGCAGCAGTGTTTCTGTTTGTAAGCATGTAAGATTATTTGATCATATAGGCATTTTGGAATGTATTTGGTACTGAGGAGTATCATTGTCAAGAGATTATTGGCAGGTATTGAAAGCCCTAAGCTCATTATTCTCAAACCAGTTCTAGTCTTCCAAAAGCTTCCCAAATATCAGGACAAATGAATATTCTGAGCTTACTGGTAGATCTGAAAACTTTGTGGTCCTCTACACCAGGGTAACTCTGTTACTTCTGACTTGGATAGAACTGAGTCTCCTCTATATATGGGCAAAGAACCTAATAACCTGGTTGCAGGAGGAGAATGAGCAAGACAAGTGTTATCTCTGCTGGCATCAGTCTGGCAAAGTACACTCTCGGCCAGGACTTTGTCAGGGATATGGTAGGAAGTCCATCAGCTGCAGTGTTGGTGCAGCAGGAAACCCTGTCATGTTGACCCGTAAGATGCTCTCATCCTGGGACTGGGGTGAGAACGAGCGCAGCCCAGTCCTTGCAGCCTCACTGCCACTTCCCACACTACCTCCTCTCCCCACTTTCTGAGCTTACTGAAGCTGAGCTGGTACAGGTTGTTTTTGCATTTATTTTCTGCTCCACACAGGAGCACAGCTGTAATACAGCTGTAATTCTCTGCTTACTACCAGAGTAGTAAAGATACCAAAATAATGAGTCCCAACATCACAGTTGTTCTAATGACTCTTATATTTTAGTGCATACACAAATGTCCTGCTCATTACATCAATTTTAGCCCTGTCCAATAGCCCTGGCTGAATTATGTAATGTCTGCTTTGCCTCTGCTTGCTTCCATAGTGTAAATGAATTTCTCCATGTATTGCTGCAGCGCCTTTAGTCTAAAAGCTTTTTTATATGCAGTAGGCTGTGCCATTAAAAATCTCTTTGGAGACTGAATCGCCTTATTATCCAGTAACAATGTACTCACTGTTACAAGCTGTAGCTAAAATTTGAGCTGTTGAATTTGATGTGTTTCAGCTACCTCCTTCCTCATCTGCTTCCTACCAAGCCAGCATTAGATATCCATGGGCTCTGCCACCAGACCACAAACACAGTCCAAAGGGTCTTCAAGATGAGTTTTGTCCCAGTTGGCTTTTAGCAAAGATTCATAGCCCGAATGTTAATTAGCTTGGCTGAGATGGACCTCCAGGTAGGTTGCTGTATCTCTCTGCAAGCAAAAGAAGACAGCTAAAGTTGTTCAGTGTAGTGTTAAGTGGGTGTCTCTTCGTATCCAGCTTTCTTCAGTCACAGATTTCAATAATGTTATTTTAGTAAATAAGGAGAAATGAGACTCTGCAATCAAAATCTGTTTCTGTTTTCACAGTAGGTGTCATTTAGAACAGCAGATTGGTACTGGGGAAGAAAGCCTGTGTTCTCCACAGCCTCTTTATAACATGATCCCCTGGAAGGTCTCAGTACCTCCAGCATCTTCCAATTACAACTAATTGGAGTTCTGCCTGCGGCTCTTGTCCATGACCGTTCCAGTGGGCCAGGCTCTGCTCACATCATTTGCCAGAGGAGATCTGGAATAGCTCCACTAAAGGCAGCTATCTGAATCTATATGGGTTTAAATGAGAAGAAAATTACAGGACTGTTGCCTTAATGTGATAATGAGTGCAAGCAGGCACCCTATTAGTGCAAGTGGTATGCCTATCATTAAAGCAGTGCTTGTAAGGTTCTGAAACCTCAGTGAATTTTAATGTTATTACAGACTTATTTTTGCAGCAGCTTATATCTGAAAACATAGAAACATAGCCCTGCTGGAAACCACAATAAACACCTGCAAAATATTTTTAGTACTACTGTGGTATCTTCTTAACAGCTATCCATTTAAAGTGTGTTCTGTCACTGATGTACAGAACGTGGAAAACATGATGCCTGGGTTTGGAAGGCCCTCAGTGTTCCAAGCTTCTCAAACCATGTAATAACTTTACCTGTTTTAATGGACTGTCTTGGCAACCCCTTGCTTACGTCCTCAAGGGCACTATGTAACCCTAGAGCACCTTTGCTAGGGACCTTATGCAGTCCTCGCTTCAGTGAATGGAAAGGATTCCAGGCATCAGACCCATCTGCAGACAAATAAGCCTTAGAGCAGTGAGTACAGTGGAGTTCTGCAGATAAGTCTTTGGTTTTAAAATACATTTTGCTCCAAGTGCTGGTTTGAAGCGTCTTGGAGAAAAGCCGTCTTCCTCCCACTGAAACAGGTGGAAAAGTTAACTCTACATTAAGGGCAGACTTAATCATTCACTAGAACATTTAGCTCTTCTTTAGGCTTGCAAGACTTCTGCAAATGCAGAATTGATGTAGCAAATGGCACAGTTACAGAATTAACTTTTTTCACTGATAGAAAATTGTTCCTTTTTGAGTGCATAAAAAATACTTTCTTTGCTATAAAACCAACTTTTACAGTGTGTATTTTCATTCCATCACTGAATTCTTTATGAGCACAAGTTGCTCTTAAATAGCAAAGGTATGATAGCACCCGTGAAGGCCAAAACATGAAGTCACCTTAATGCTTGATTAAACCAACATCCTTATAAAGAAATTTCAATGATTTAATGACTTTCATGCTTTTCTGTTGTTTCAGCTTTTTGAAAACAAGAAGAACACCAAGACAAGAAACAAAAAGGTGACCATCTACAGCTTCACAGGCACCCAAAGGAACCGCTGCAGCACATTCCGAGTCAAAAGGACTCACACTGTTTACTGGCAGGAAGGTCTGTTCGTTACCTTTGATGGAGGCTATCTTAGGTAATTTGTGTTCATAATGCAGCATGCATGACAGGGAACTATGAAACACATCATCTGAATGGAGATGAATGAGCCTAACTCATGGTATATGCTCACTCATTGGCAGAAAACGAGGCTCCTCTGTTAGACATAACTCATCTGGTAACAACTGGTGACAAAAATGATGAGTACCTGATTGTTTGCAGTTCTGAATATATCAACCTAATGTGTTATTGCAGCCACAAATTTAAAGAGGCCTAAAACAAAGCAATACTCAGTGCAGAACTCTTTACCAGTGTAAAATCGTACATTATCACATGCAAAGATTTTTTTACATCAGGGACTTTTCCACTGAATCCTAAAGCATCACTACAGTGTGGCAATAATTCAGATCAATGGAGGTGCTTCTGTGTTATCTGACTGTGAGGTTCTGGGACTGTGGACAACAGGTTTAAGCTGGCCAAGGCAGAGTGTGTGCTGGCTGCAAGCCTGGAGGAAAACCTGCTGTCCATGTTCTTTCACAAATGCAGAGAGTAGGCAACTACTTAAGACATTAATCTCTGTAGTATCTGCAGATGCATTTGCTCTTTCAGTCACTGGCAGGGTAGGGAGGAACCACTGGCACTGTTGCATGGTTGGAAACCAGAAGGGCATGGTGACTTTCCTGAGTTCATCTACGCAGTCTGTGGCTGAGTAGAGATTTGCACCCAGACATTGCAGATCACACACTGGAATCCTTAATTCTGGACCATGGTGGTGGTCAACCTCTTATCTATGTACTTCAGGGAGTTACAGAACTCTTTGTATTAAATGGGTGGGGGATTTGGGTTGGGTTTGGGGTTTGTTTGTTTGCTTTTGTGGGCATTGCACAAAAATTATGTCTATAAACTCTTCGAAACAGTTTTAGAAGTTGTAGTAATAAAAAATCGCTGGAATTTTATTACTGATTTATAATTTCTTAACCCTCCATCATTCTGTAAGGGGCATTTCTGTCAAAGGTCTCTATACGAATTCACTTAGGCCAGAGCTTTCTCTGGTTCTGACCTTCTGTAGCATTCACCCATTGTGAGCAATTGGCATTTCTGTGCAAGGATTCTCTTCTGAAAGTCATTTGCAGAACAGACTGGACTGAAAAGCATCCTCAAAGCTAGCTGGCTTTTTATTTTGATTGCTTATGAGCTACATGTTGTTATGTAATTCAGGTTTCCTGCGAGAAAGAAAGTTTGCTGACACTGATATTTCACCAAAGCTTCATGGGTCTCTCTTTTGCCTTTCTTACACAGTGTTGAGTCTTCTGATGTGAACTGGAAAAAGAAAAAAAGTGGTGGAATTAAAATCATTTCCCAATCAGAAGTGAGAGACTTTTCAGCAATGGCTTTCATCACAGATCATGTCAACTCTTTGATAGACCAGTGGTTTCCTGGTAAGAGAACTGCTGTAATTTTCTGTGCAGTATTAAGTCTTTTTAATAGACGGCTCTTTGACAGAGCTCTCCAGGTGCACAATACTGGGTGTTAATTGAGGACCCCTCAGGCTCGGACAGTCTCAAGCCAATAACATTTGGTAAAAGCTGATAAACCTGCAGACAGATCAGGATTTTTTGCCAGCACACCTTGGTCTAGACATTGTGTCTTTCAGTCTGTCAGTCACGGTAAGCACAGGTGAAATATTACAGATCAAACAGGACCTGCTTCTGTATGAGTTCAAAAGACTCTTCCAGTACTCATTGCAGGGACAGGATTTGGCCCAAACTTCTTGGCTCTGTCCCTCGATGGCAGAACTCATTTTGGCATCAGCTGGGATCAGCATTTGTCCACCGTTTCTAACACCCTGTAATTTATAAAATTATGATGGGAGAGGCATGAGTGAATATGATACCAAGGACTCTGTGCCAAGGTAACTTCCTTGACTCCTGCAGTTGTCTTTCCTGTGATTAGCACAGATCCTGCTGTTACCCAGCGGGCCCTTTGAAACCCCAATGCACTTTGTTTGAAGCCAAAACAAAATCTGAAGTGTTCTTTCTTGTCCCACACTGGGCTAGAAAACAGTGCCAAAATCACTTAATTGGAGGCTCTCTGGAGGAAGCAGTTGTGCACTCTCACCTATTCATGTTCTGTGTGTTATGAAGATAAAAGAAAGTTTTATTTGCCTTTGGATTAAAATAACGATGGCATTTATTGTTCAAGCTTGAAAAGAGTCATGACTTTGAAGGCCCATATTCACTCTGCTTAATTGTAGTCATTTAATGGAGCCTGTCACCTCTAATCCTTCTGCAGTTAGTGGGAGAGGTGTGAACCTCCCAAAGGTTTACCTTTGGTAGAATCTATGTTTCCCCTGAAGGGGCTGAAAATTTGCCCATGAGGGAGCACATGGTAACTTGCTCTTCATTTGGGTGCTGTAGGTGAGTGCTTACTCCTAGCCTGCACCTGAAGTGCTCAGCCTGAGCACAGCATTCCATGCTTCCCAGCCCATTCCCGTTCCCATGCCTGCTCTCCATATGAAGCCATCTGGCAGTTTGCAGTCTGCAAAGCAGATGTGGCTGGGGCTCTCCCAAGCAGCCACTGTACTTCCACGGCATGGTCGTGCTCTTTAGCATGCACACTGATCCTTGTATGCAGCTCACAGACACCCAGCACGTAGGAAGTTCTCTCCAAAGCTCTATTCATACACTTTGAGTTTCTACTGGTCCTGAATATATTTTCTTTGCGAGCCTGTGTGTTACCTGTGACCAAAGCAAAGTAGCTGTTCAGCTATGTCAACGATCCTGTCTCCTCAGTACTGCCCCTGCTATCTGTGTACACTTTGGAAAAGGCTCTTTTCTTACTCCAGTCAATACACAGCAGCGTTAAACTGCTGCTTTTGTGAGTGTGACCATTTTCAGCCAGTGGATCCAGGTAGTGACTGCAGACATTTGTATTTGGAGCTGTTGTTCCTTATCAGTTTGTGTGGGTTATGTTGTTGTTTTCTGTTTGCTTGCTTGCTTTGAAGCACTCACAGCCACTGAGAGTGATGGCACATTGCTGATGGAGCAGTATGTGCCCTGCCACATCTGTGCAGCTTCCAAGCTGGAGGAGAGTGAGTGTGGTGACAGGGCAGAGGATGCTCAGTACTTCAACATGGAGGACTGCGTCTTGACTGCCATTGAACTGGACTACATCACATGTCCAAACCACCCTGACATCCCCGTTTCTCTCCAAGAGTTGGTCCCAGAGCTTTTCATGACCGATTTTCCTGCCAGGTAACGTTATTTAATAGTCTTTAATTAAGTTTCAGTGTACCTCTGTAATTCAGTTGGATCTTTTTCCTAAATAATCTCTGCTAGAGGAACATTCTGACCACAGGAAACAAATTCATCCACTCTTAATGCCTGCTCTGGCAATTCATCCCAAACTGCACTGCTGGTGGTCAGCACACTCAGTCAGACAATCACTGTGTGCTGACCCAAGTCATCACTTCAGGGGGTCCTTTGAGATCACTGAGGTGCAATATGAGGGTCCCTTTTTAAAGCCACAGCTGTCCTGCATCACCCACTACTCTGGCCAGAGCTTTCTGTAGTTTGAATCTTTCTAGGATCCCAGAAAAGAGATTCTAATATGGCAAACCCAAAAGGAAGTGCTGCTGCATCACAAGATTGGCACTGAAATTGCCGTTAGTTTTAAGAGCCTGTAGGTGAGTGAATTGAGACTCCACTAGAGAATTCACACTGAGTTGAGGCTCCTGCTTGGCTGGGGGCTGTTGGATGTGTTGTATAGTAGTGTGGCAGTTCTGAACAGCTGAAACGGCTCTTCCCTACCCATAGCAGCACTGCCAAATCTTTAAGCAGCTTAACAGCATTCCCAGATGGGTTCATTCTAACACCCCTTATAATTTACTTGTAGAGCAAGAGACCTCCTGACAGCAGGCAGGACAAGATATCAATGCCTCTTTTGGTTCTCACTCTCTCAGACCTTTCTGTGCCCGATGCAGCACTGCCAAATCTTTAAGCAGCTTAACAGCATTCCCAGATGGGTTCATTCTAACACCCCTTATAATTTACTTG
>JAVHNF010073069.1:20265-33689 GCA_034783455.1 Micropsitta finschii
AAGAAATTGTTCCTCCTTCAGCAGTTGTTTCAGTGGTAACTGAGTACTCTCAGTGTCTCAGAGAAATCTTCCAGGAACATTAATTCCTGAGAGGATGAACATGCATTTCCTTTACTTTTCCATAGATTTTCTCCAAGTCACATATATGTGACTTTAATTTTTAGGTAACTGACCTAGTGATAGGAACCTTCATTTCCAAAAATGGTCCTTTCAGCCCTGTGGGATATTTCTGAATGCTGTTCCACATGTACGTTTCACAACATTGAAATTCAGAAGGATCTTGATATTTGGTGATGTCAGTAACAAGCTTGGGAATAATTATATCTTTAATACATCTGGTTTTGAAAGCTTGTTTACCACACATACCATGCTAACTGGAAGACTTATCCTATAAAATGGGTGCATTCTAGTCCTTAATCCAACAAAATGCTTAATCTTTACAACTTAATTTGACTTGTAAACAAAGATGACTTGGGCCGCTTGTTCAACAAAACAAGTTCTTGTAGAACACTGAGATCTTGAGAAGTCTTGTTGTGGAAAAGCAATGTAACTTGCACATATGCCAGGTTGAACATAAATCAAAGTGGATCAGGTCAAAAATGCTGGGCACATTGGAAAATTAGTTTAATATTCAACTTGTAAAATTATCAATGTTAATTTTACAGTCACACATGATCATTTTACAAATACAGCAATCAATAACAGACGTAGGAGACTGTAGAACACAGGCATATCACAAAATGAATTTAGTCAATACATATACTGCTTTAGGTGACCAAATCAGCTGTTGGATGATTTATAACATGCATTTAATTCCACATTTTTGAGTAAGAAAGTAAGAGCAACATATCAATGGCTTAGTTATTCTGTCTCCAATAGTGACCACTAGTAGAAAATATCGTGTTTAGGATAATAGTATGCTTGCCCTTTCATCACAGTTTCTAACAATCCAAGGGTTAGGAATTTTTTGAGGCAGTCTCTATAGAATTGTGCCTGGCAGCCTTTGATTTTGGGTGTTTCTTTTCATCAATTTATTTTTATTTATTTTTAACATATTAACTTTTGACAGCTGCATTGATATTGTTATTAACACAGTTCAGGAGAACCCTATTATCAAGATGATTAGCACAACACTTGAAAAAAATGAAGTACAGCAGTACTGTAATTTCTGTATGGAGGTGCAAGCTGCAGCCCAGAGACATTCATTCCTTTGAGGCAGCTTCATAAATTTGCAGTTAACATGAAAGAGACAGGAGAGCTTGTTGCCAAACAAGAAAATTTCTTTCAAGGAGGGGATTTTTCACACATTTTTGTTGTAAGAATGTCACACCTGAAAGGACTACATGTGGCAGCCAAATAGAGCTACTTTTCCTGTCTCTCAGCATCTTACAATGATTTCTTCCACCCTGCCATTTGCTGTTGAAGCAATCACCATGTCACACCTTGATGTCTGCATCATCATGTTCTTCCTAAAGTAGGTATTTCTCAACTCAGTCCACGCCGAGATCAGCTTATCAGCTGAGCAGCACACCCATCTCCTTGAAAGGGTGTCACAGTTTCTTCTTCCCACTATGCTAGACTAACACTGTCACAATGCACTATCAAAAGCTTGTACAATTTTACCACTCTGTACTGATCTGCCTTCATCTTATTCTCCACTGGTCTGTCAGTGATAACAACCTCACCTTGTCACTATCCTGTTTTCTGGATGTGTCCAGTCTACCCTCCTTGCTATTCAGATTGATCTTTCCAGAGCTCAGGAAGAAATATGCTTCATAGGCAGACTTCTCCATACTTAAATTCTTACTGAAGACCCCAAGGTCTTCTGATGTCCCTGAATAGAATCCGTTAAGAAAGTGGACTATGTTGGAGGACTAGTCAAGACAAAATTCACAAGTCTGATAAAAATAGGAATTTTGTCCCCTTTTAACATGCCCACCTTATGTAAGTTGTGTGTTCACACATCTATGCCATGTACTTATTGAGTTCCAGAGTTTCTGTAAGTGGTTTAGAAATAATAAAAAGGACCTAATGACAATACATAGAATTTGAGATGACAAGAACAGGAGACATTACAATTTTGCATTTTGGGCTTCAGAAGAACCATCCTGTGATAGATCTATAGAGATATTCTTTCTGTAAGACTTTTAGTATACACAAACTAAGAACTACTGATAGTTTAAAAATTTCTAACAAAATAATTTTGGTCAAAACCAGAGTTTTGGAATAAAAAAAAAAAAAAAAAGGAAAAAGAAAAAAAAATAAATTCTATGCCTCCCAGTGGTCCCAAACATTTTATTTTCTTTTCTAAAATACAAAATCTGAAAGCCAAAATAAGATAGTTTCCCATTTTTCCTTCTTTTGTTTAAAAAAAAAAAAAAAAAGAAAATTTTTAATGTAAAAGCAAAACAATGCTAAACAAAAGCCATTTTGAAAATATATAAAAAAAAAATAAACCACTGTTACAAGTGATGGTACAAATTTATTGGGGGGATAAAAAAATACAGCCTCTCTGTGCTAGGTGCATAACAGTGCCATCCAAAGGTTGCATAAAATTTGCAAGACTAGGGCTAATACCAGTCAGTTTAGAAACTTTTAATATATGCCTTTTAAAAGCTATGTCTCATCTCTCAATACCATGTCTGCTTGCCTTGGAGGTGAAAGGCCAAGGGATAATCTGCTGTACTGTGCCCTGGTTTGAGTTTCTGAAAACATCTTAAAGTCTTGACAGGATTATCTCTGTTTAGCCCTAACCCTACCCCATGTAGAACACAGCTTTGTAGAGACCTCAGCAAAACTCATGTGATGAGACCAGTGAAGCCTCCTTGGATCTTTGCTAGTTTTTGAAAAAGTGATGGATTTGCTAATATGTCATATTATATCACCATAAAATATTAGCAATATGAGAGCAAGTTGTTATATGAATCATCACTGACCAGAGCTGTAATATCCCAATCAAATATATTATCTATGTTACATTATTTCTGTTTTTCCTAGTAAGCAGGTAGTTAGGTAGGTCTGTAAGTGATGCCATTCTCTTCCTTACTCTAGCATCCACTTTCATCAGGGCTCCTGTTTCCTCCTGTCAGCTGCACCAGAGAAATAGCAGTTTTTAAAAGCAGCTTTGAAAAAACTTTTAAAAAGTAATAATAACAATACATTTACATTGAGAAAACTTCACAAGAGTCAGTTTTTCACTGAAAAAATACAGCCTGGTAGTAGGTCTACCACAAGAAATGCGTGTCTTATGCATGTATCACATACATATACTTATGTGTTTTTAATTTGCACTCAACAGTGACAACAATAAGGGACAATGGATTTATCACTGGCATCTTTGTCCTTGCATAAAAGACACTTCTGCTAACTATCTCCTCTGTGTTTCAGGTTAGCAAAGTCTTTTGACAAAGTTTTCTATTTAAATGGGCTGTTTACATTAAAAGGGGAAACAACTGTCAAAGAAGAAGTCTTAACAGAGATGCAAACTGAAAAAAAAAAAAAGCTTATCATGGATTAAACTTTGTATCACTTTGTCTGATGTAAAGAGGAGATAATAGGAGACATAGGGATATATGCAATGAAGAGAAACAATACAGAGCTTCTTAGGGGTTAATCCAGGTCTGCAGCTGAATACAACAGAGTTAATCTGACCAGAAGAAGCTTTAGGCTAAATACTAGGGGAAAACTTGTCACTTTATGATCCAGTTATACTAAATGAAAGGCTCTATTTACAAAGAAGATTTTGGATCTGGGATCCATTGGGACAGAAGTTACTTCCATGATTTCTTCCTTGTTCAACACACCAGGGGACTTGTAGCCTGATAAATGATTTTTCAAAGATCTCCATTGTTACCTTATTTCTTCTTTCTGAAAAAGAACAAATGTTACAAAAAACATACTTAAGAAAGCACACAATTTTGACCTAAGGGCAAGAAGTCTTTGATGATAAAGACTTTGCATCTTGTTTGCCAGTTTTTGCACTAAACAACAGTAATTGTCTTGTTTATTTCGACAACAAAAAACAAATTAAAATGATAAATTCTCATAACTTGATAATTATGCGTTTAGCAGATTCAGGTTTTAGTGATACTCCAAAATGAAAATGTGGTAAGCAGATACATTAGACTACAGCATATATTAGCCACTGAGGAGGCAAATTCTAAAATAGAAGTTAAAAGATAAAAAACAAACAAACAAACAAACAACCCCCCAAAAAAAAGCCCATTACAATCTTTTCATTAGAGAATTTTCTACAGTACTTTAAACTCAGTTGTATATGAAGGATCATCAGAATTAACATATGTCCTCACTGATTAAGAACGAACTAAGAAACACAGTCACACGGTGTTTTTTATCATGCTAATAATTAACATTTTCATATGTTGTAACTTTTTAATATAACGCTACACAGATGGTAATACAAAAGTACAGCTGTGGCACTTTAATTGAAAAAAGTCTTAGAGATATTAGTCTAAAATTAATAGACTTTTGTGTGTAACATATTTTTGTGCTTTTGTAATCAGACATTAATTAGGATATTATTTTCTAAAAATACTTCTTATCCTGTACATAGCTAGTGAGAATAAAGAACTGAGATTTCACGTACTCATAAAATATGAGTTCTGGGGACTGAAATCTCTGATTTTGTAAGCAGCATGAAAAGTGTAAAGGACTTCAAAAGAGCAAATGGTTGATTATTCTTTATCTAAATATACATATGTGAGTAACACACTCTTCCCAATTTGGGCAGTAGTTGTCACAAACATAAACACTTCTATCTTTTGGCAAGTCTTTTGAGTACATGACTGTAAAAGTATATTTCGTAATTACAAGGCATTATCTTGTCTTCAACACAAAATCCATTTTTTAAAGAGCTGAAAATCTGTAGAAAATATTGTATAATATTTAGGACAAGACCAGCATTCAAGTACGTAATGAAAAGTAAAGAAAGAAACATCAGGCTTAGTCTTGCTCCTATGTTAAGTAGTTGGGGTATTTTTTTTAACAAAAAGACAGTTTATAGAAATTTTGATAGAATTAAGCACGTCAGACTCAGTGACAGGAATGTCCCTAATACAGCAAGAGGTAAGGAAAGAGCCCTCCTTGTGATACCCTTATGCCAATGCTACAGGCAGTCTTCATCTCCTCAACTCATGATTCCTCTTCTCTGGGACAAAGACAGACAATAAAGGGTGAGGACTATAGCCTGACTATGACCGTGCTGTTTTTTATAGTTAATGAAATTCCCATTCTCTACAGTAGCTGAATAAATTGTCTGAATTGTGCTTTCAACCTGTCAGTAACGGAGACACCATGCATAGACATTAACATTGATATAATCTCTAAACACAAAGGTAGTAAACTGAACTGTATCAAGGACTTTAAATAACTCACCAGAGCAAAAAGATATGGTCTAAAGCAGATAGCAAAGAAAAAAATGGCTGGTATGTCTTGGGTATCCAGCTCTAGCATTAAGTTCATAGTTCAAGAGCCTAGTGGAATGGGAGTGGGGAAAGCTGTGTGGAGGGGGGTGAAGGGGATAGGAACCTATTTCTAGCCTGTTGGGAAGATGAGTTGCTAAAGCCATAAAAAGAAATAAATAATTCTTTCCTTGCTTTTTAACTTATCTGCCCAGCCTTCCACCAAAAGGCAAGGTTTCATTGCATCTGCAATTGCAGCAGATTTTCAGACTTACAAGCCAGTGAAGCAAAAGTATGTACAGAATTATTTTGTGAATCAGTAGGTGGTCAGAAGAATTGCTTCAGTGTGCTAACTATGTCCTCTATTTATCTTAGTGCTTGGATAGCTAATTCAGACCCCTTTTTAGACACTTGCTGTCCCTGTTTACTTAAAAGACACCTATGTGACCAATGAGCCAGATTAAGTGAGGTCTGATAATTTCACTAAGAAGTTAAATGAGTTAAACTTTGTTCTGCCATTAGACCAACATCTAAATATTTTTGGAAATTCTTATCTCTTCCTCAGCTGTAAGACAAAGAGAACGTTAAGGAAAATCACTAGGGACAAGGATGTAAAAAACAGAGTCCACAGTAATGAAGACTACAGCATTATTATAGATTCACTGCTACTACATAGCCATAATATTTTAGTGCTTCTGATTACTTCTGACTCCTGTGTAACTGACCTAGATACAGTAGAAAAATTAACTTAAAGACAATTGAACAACAAAAAATCAAACCACATGAAATACAGTTGTTTTGTTTACATGCAAGTGACATAAAAGAGTTTTCTATTACAGCCATGGATAAAATACAGTTTGTTGTACAATCTGTTGTCTCATTTCCTCTCTTATTTTTTTACCCTCTTCCTCTCATTGTCATCTGTCCAGTATCCATTGCACCCTCTACTCCTTATGGAACCTGGATTCTATGGGAAAAATGGCCATGGTATGGCCAGAGGTGCAGTGGTTTGTCTTCCAGAATAGACTTAGTGGTGTCTAGAGGAACGGAGATGGAGAATGTGAAAGAGAACTGGGGAGGTGTCAGAACGGACAGGAGAGCTGTGCACACCAACATCAGGTCTATGTTACATGCTAGCACTTCTGTTATGGCATTTACAATCCTGCAGTATGCCCACCTTCCAGTCAGAGAACACACACTGCCAGTTTCAGGTCACTGACACAACAGGTCACTAGCACAACCAAGGAAAAGGAAGACTGTGAGCTACTTACTTAGTAGCAACTTAGCTACTGACAACAGGAAAAGTTCAAAAAACCTCAATATGTTCTGATTAGCCAGTAAAAGACATATTTTGTGCCTGTGGAAATTCTCTAGCCCAAGAGGCTTTTTCTTATGCCCTACACAAATACCAACCCTGAAAGTCCTCTTGGATGACTCATGCTGGTGATCAGGGAAGGACAGTGTGCTGGGACAACAGGAGAGGGTTGCGCTAGGTAATGGTGGAGGCCCTGAACTGCTTGCTAGTCAGCCGGGCAAGGAAAAGAATCTAGGATTAAAACCACACTTGATCTTAAGGAACATATTTTGCAACAGCCTTGATCCTGTCAGCCAGGTGAAATTTAGAAAGATGACCCAGTTACTTGGTCACTAAAGAAGCTTTGTTCCAACCACCCGAAATCATACCTAGCGTAGGGAAACCATCCAGACACAAAAAAATCCCAGTTTCTAAAGTGAGCATAGGTTTCTGTGGTGACACAACTAATGCCAGGGCAGATAAAGCAGATTCATTGTTTAGATGAACTCACAAAGTTTACTAGAATACCTTGGAGGCCTGTGATAAAGCTACCTAGAGCCATCCTAGTCCCTGTCATGTCCACACAAGGTAGGGGCAGATCTTAAATACCATTTTTCTTTCAACTAATGACCTTTGTGTGAACTTGAGTTGGAACATAAGCAAACTCATATCTCATATCTTTATAAATCCTACTTGTCTACAATATCAGTAGACTAAATAGGTGCCATGCCTTTTGTTCAGCTCCTTCATCACCAAAGAGTATCTGCTTCAGGAAGGTGGTCAGTAATGTATGTCCCACCAGAAAGGACACTGACTGAGCATGCCATGTTATTTAAAGGCCTAAATAACATCTGATATATGTCTCAGTATGTCATGGAGGGCTTTTGGCTTGATTACTTCATGCTTTATATTTTGACAAAGGCATTTACAGTATGCATAAAAGGTGGGTAACAAACTGAGTGAAAATGGTAAAGTATTGCATTCACTTCACCGACATGCGAACAATCTTCTGGAATTTGAGGCAGAACAGAATCATGTCCCTAGAGGTCTGAAAGATCCCGAGGCAGGATCTGAAAGGACTAACGGTAAGAAATGCATTCTGCTTAGGGCTTCTGGGAAGTTATTGATAGGAACTTAGCAAGAAGGCGTAATGCTTTTCTACCTTCTGCCGTTCAGGGAGCTGTTTATCTGTCATATTCTAGCAGCCTCCAGTATCTCTACAAAGACTTGGTTAGAAAAGATTTTTCTGGTTGAGATGTAAGACTGTTACACAAAAGACACAAAAGACTTGATTTTCTTTTGCCTGCTAACTTTACTGAATGGCAAAGAAATTACCCCAATTTGCATCAGCATACACAAATGTGGAATCAGTCAAAGAATTCTGATCTGACAAGGAATCAATCAGCAGAAAAATACACCAACAAAACATAGAGAGAGAAAACACACAAACAAGTGTGCAGACCAGAGTGTTGCATATCTATCTCAAAACATAATTTCCATTTGGAGGTTTATTTTGTTTCATGGGGTTTTTTTTAGCAATGCATGAGTGAGCAAACCAAAAGCCTTGATGGGCAGATAAGAGTTGAAATGGAAAAGGACAGTAATGTTAAGATGAGTTAAAAGCTCTTTTTGACCCTATCCTTAACACCATCTCCCAAATGCTTCCCCTGTGAACTTTTTGTGTTGTATTCAGTTTGCTGAAACAGGGGATAGAGAGGCCAAACCAAGGATCTATCCCGCTTCATTGAGTAAAGCTAGCCTACCAGGGAAGGTGATGGGTTAGAAGTTAATACAAATGACAGTTCTAAGGCAAAGTTAGCCATTGCCTTCCTGTGGAGCCCAGTGCCAAGAAGGGGACCTCCTGCTGATCCCACTTCTTTACACTTCCTTTTGCTCTCCTTCCCCTTATCTTTGGGCCCTGCCGTGCCAGGCCAGGGGATCCTTATTAAAATACAATGCATTGTCACTAATAGAAGTGAGCAAAGCCTCATTAGCACAAGGGTTAGAAGAGGACTAGCTGTAATTACAGCTCACTTAGAAGAGGCAATCAAATGAATAGATAAACTCTTCAAGAGAGAAGTCAATTTTTTCTTGCATTTGGCCAAGAGTTGATTTCTTTTGTATGTTCTTTAAAAGGAATCAAATTCATCTACTGACATTTTTTTTCCTACAGAAATTCTTTCATCTTATAGTTTCCATCAGAGGACGTTTGAGTTGGCTGGGTGGGTGGCTAAGGGGCTGCTTGTGTTATTTATGCCTGCATTGGACAGCAAAGGCACACTCTACAGCACTTACTACCTCCCATCAAAGATACAGCTGGGGAGGGGTAGGCTGTTCATTCAGATCCATCACATAGGACCTCTTCTTTCCCTGAGTTGGTAATCGAATGGTCCATTGCAATGTTTGAAGTGCGGTTGTCACAAAGCAGGCAGATTACTGCTTCTCCTTTAGGCAGACATAGCAGGATAAAAAAAAAAAACAAAAAAAAAGCAGAAATGTAATGAGCACTGTGAGTCAAAAATGTCCCTTAAACACAGGTATTGTAATTTTTACATCTTTGGTTTCACCTTCTAGCCTCCCTGAAAGACTGGAGTAAAGATTACAGACATAAAGTGGTTAGAAATTAAAAAATTGATGAGGTAAGAGGTTTTTTTTCATAATTCATTTTGTGAGGAATCCCTCGGATTTTGCAAAGCTCTACAGAATTTTCCTATTTTGCTATGCATGACTTTAGTCCAATCCTTTAAAATTACTTTTTTACAAGTACAGTCTCCCCATGCTAGGTCCCAGATGACCTGGCTCTGTCTGAGTTGCTGACCAAACACATGCAAATTCTTCCACTTTCTGCCTTTTAGGTTTTTTCCCTGTGTTTGCAGGTTCTCTCATCCTTACAGAAATACTCATCAGACATCTGTATAACAATTGCCATAAGATACATATTTGGAAAATAATTTTTAGACACACAATTTGTTACTTTGTTATGATTCATGCTAGTTATCAATCTTATTTAGTCTTGAAAGTCTTTATAACAGAAGTAATTTTCAAGGATGTGCAGGTTCTATGCTATGCCATCAGTAGGTGAATTTGCCAGAGCAGATGTTACAAGTTACTATGTTAGAGTCATAGTGTAAGCTATTTGGAAGTTTCTGGGTTAAGCTAGTGATCTATCTAACCCAGCTCTTTGACAGCACACTTTACTGGTTTTAAATGCGAAATGCAAGAGGACTTTTTCTAAGTCTTATCCATTACTCAGGTGTTGGTTTATGCTGTTCTATCACATCCTCTGTGCACAGGGTCAGACTACCTTCTTTCATCTAATTTAGGAAGTCTACAAACTTGTTTTCCTAAGTGCAGCTAAAAAAAGCATTGCAGCAAAAAAGGGTGAAAATACGATGGCCACAGCCCCCTTTCACTGATTTGTAAACTGCTTGCTACATGAAAGGAAGAGGACTTGTTTTCCTTTTGCAGCCCTGCTTTGACATATAGAGGAATCTCCTCTGTGTTCCCACCACTGCATCAGTATTAGACACTAAATTTTCTGCTAAAATATAGCATAGTCTTTAACAAGAGTTATGAGAGGCAAAATGTTTGGATTTTTTATTTCCCAGTGTAAAAAGTTATGAAACTTTCTTCCCAAGAAGACTAAACCTCTGCAGAAGACCCAAATATTCTGAGTAACCATCGAAAACAAATGATATTCTACCCAAAACTGTTCCTTCTTACAGTTTTTTTATAGAAAATAGTTTTTTCCTTAATGAAAATGCTACAAATAATAATTAGTTATAGAATATTTTTTTGTGGGTAATAATATTTCTTTCATTACAAAAGTTGTCTTTTGGACTATTCTTGTCTTTAAGGTATTCAGTAGTTCTCAAAGTCAGTGGGCACAACACATCTAAATCTTTGAGTGGATCTGAGGCAAAAAACATCAGACTGATTACACATGCTTATCAAGCACCACCTTACTAGCAAACAAGATTCTCCGTATGAATAACTGGTTGCACTAAGACTTTAATCAAGAGGCCTAACATAATTTCTAAAGAAAATAGAAAAAATAGCCCTTTTTTCAATAAGCAAATTTGGATATTTATATAACATGGTCACAATTTATAGGGCTTTTTCCCTATTTATTTTGTGTGTTTGTAATGAATTCCTTCTTTGTGCTAAGGCTTAATGAAGAAAAAAATATCAAAACCAAACCTATGAAAGTTAAACTTAATGCAACAAACGATCAATACTAGGTGTGCAAAAAAACCCATGGATAACTGCATCAGCTGGAACCCTTAGATGGCAAATTGTTCATAATGAAAGAGTCTGTGATTAAATTGTATTTCTTTAATTATAGTTAAATTCTGCTGTATAGTATACCAATCAAACCAAATGAATTATGTCTGAAAACTAAAGTCTGAACACAACTGGTCTTGAAAAAAGAGAGAGATAGATCAAAAAAGGATTTATTCTTGTTCAAGTAATGAGAACCTTCTTTTAAGTGCTTATCAATATGGAAGTTAATTTGCACAGCATATAATTCCTCAGAAGTCAGCATATGATTCAAACAAAGGGTTTTGTCTATTATTCTATATTGTTCTGGGGAAAACTTAATTTTGTAGTGGGTTTTTCTTTTGTATTTCATAGAAGATTCTCACCTGGTGTATATTAGCCTCGTACCGTTGATATGAGAGGATCTAAGATGGTTTTCACAGCTTGAAGAGTAGATTGATCCAGACATCTAGCTGAGACAGTTGATATTTTTCATTATAATGTTCAGATAAAAGACATTCCCTACTTTGTGCATTATTTTTAAATCCTTATTTTCTCTTTAATTTTCCTCAGGTCTCCGTGATATTTTTGCTGCCATCAAGAATAAAGAACTGAAGCAGAATGATAGCACTTCTGAATCAGTATCACTCTACAATGGTATCTAGAAATGTAAAAGACAGAGCTTGCTCAAACACCCTAAATTCCATTAGCTATCAATACAAACTTAGAAACTTTCAACATATGTCTAAGGAAACCCAGCACTGCATAACTTGAGCTGAAATGCAGAAACTTTGTCGCTGTTAACGTGTTTTGGATTATTCTTATTATCTTTTAAAGACACCAAACAACCTCCACTCTCCAAACTGAGGGTAGCATCACACATTTGGATTTATAGTTGCACCAAGTATAAAGAAGAACAAATTATACCTTTTTATGTTTATAAGAATCTTCCAAAATCTCAGCTAGGTTATAATGTTTCCATATCTTACTATTTTTCTCTACACTGCTATCAAAATAGGTAACTGCAGGAATATGCTGACCTTATCTTGCAAAAACTTTAAAACTGGGAGTGAAAAAAGTCAAAACTCTTTGTAATAGAGTTTAAAACATCATGTCTGAGCAACAGGAATCATGACACAGGAAGAAAGCCAGCAGTTCAGTGCCTAAAAATATCTTTCCTCTTCCACTTTGCTGTGGTCCTATTATAGCTTAAGCAACAGTCACTATTTTTTTCTCTATAACCTTTAGCTTAATAGCTGTCTGTAAAGACTTCCTTTAAATGCAAATATACTCTTTACAGTAAAAGTCATGACCCTATACTGTATTACCCTCTGTAAATCCAGAAGAAAGCTATCATAATCAATGAAACTGTCTGTAAAAATAGCTTTTACTATTTATTATTTTACAGTAAATAAATGAAAAAATTAAGCTGAGAAATATTTTAATGGCTTTATTTTGTACTACTAATAAAGTGGAATACACAAAAAACAATGGTGTTTCTATTTTTCAGTAAAGTCTTAGAAGCTGTGTCAAATTACTACAATCTCCTTAGGAAACAAAATGTATTCTTTTCTGGTTTGATTTGTCACTATAGGTCTGTGGTAGAGACTGCAAAATTCACACTACCACCTCACTTTTTCAGGGGATCTGGTACAGCTGACAAAATTAATATCTCCTATACTTACCAAGGTATAAGGATCTGCTTTATTGTGCAAATCTGTAACATGCTTGCAAATGGTTTTGTGTGCAGAGGTAAATTACACCATAAACAAAGTTAAGCATGCAAATATCCACAGAGATATCCACAGCTACATGTGGCTGTTGGGTGCATTTGAAAGGGACATGCAACGGGGATGCAGGAGCATCCTGGCCTTCTCTAGTTGTCAGCAGCTTTTGCTGGCATGCAGTGAAAATGTAAATCCCCCTTTCTGCCAGATACAGAGGTAGAACAGTGCAAAGGTTATGATTTCTTCTGCAACTCATGCCATTCTCCAGTTATGTTAAATCCTGCTCAGTTGTCATTAACTGTTTGTCAAGGGCTGACTCACACTGAGAAAGAAGGAAGGATAAGTGAAAGCACAAAAGCAATTACAATTTAAACTATGTATAAGATGAGTTGAACTACTGTACTTCAGCAGTCCTAGTGTGAAAAATATTGTCCATATCATAGTGGTTTTCTGACAATCCCAAATAAATGGAGCCCCTAATTTGTATTTTCCAAGTCTTAAGTACAGAGAATGGAATTCGGCAGAAATATTCTGTTTGGTTACTTTCAAAATGGGATGAAAAATTATGACACAGACATATAGATATATGGAAAAGACAAATTTTCAGGCTTAGTAACTCAACCAGACTTCCTGAAAGCACAGTGAGCCCTATCTGGAGAATTACTGTGGTCTCTGAGATCCCATAAACTTCCTGTGAGCCTTTCCTCACCCTTTTTCCAAAGA
>JAVHNF010073073.1:0-13945 GCA_034783455.1 Micropsitta finschii
CTTTTTTGTATCAGGATAAGTCGATTAGGTGGTTAGCAATTTTTTGCCCTATGTTTAGTAGTGTGGAGGAGTTTGGGGGGTTTTTTTTGTTTGGTTGGTTTTTTTTTTAGGTTGGTTGTGTTGTTTTTTTTTTTTCCTTTGATATATTGCCTTGGTGAAATAGATGCTTTTGTTAGTCTGGCATAAAAAGTTGACATCTGTTGGGCTTTAAAGCAGATTTCCAAATAAACTTCAGAAAATCTGTAATCCTAATAAGAGGATAAACTTGACATAATCACTTCTTTTAATAAAGTAATTTTTCTAATTTATTGGATGGTAATTTAGTGGAACATGCCAAAAAAAAAGGGGGGGAGGGGAGGAATGACACCTGTGTAAGGAAAGTACAATGGCTACATTAAGGAAACAGGTGAGCATAGCCACCTTTATTGTTCTGATGTGAACAGGTTTTGTGAATCCATAATGTGAAACCCTGATCTGTGAGTGATCCTGAAGACTGCAGTCAAATATGGAGAGCTTTCTTTCTTCCATTTGTTTCTAATCCATCTATTTAGAAGGAATAGTAGCCCAAATACCTCCAGGAATCTAGGTAAAGTGCTAGGTAAAGAAACTGCTGAGAGACAGAAGCACAGAGAATACAGAAAATAAATTATGACCCTGAGAAAAAGAACACTAGTGGCTGGTCTGTAGGCAGTGCCATGCTTGTGCACCCAGTGCATGGTTTTCCTTCTTCAACTGAGAAAGGAGAGCATATAGGCTTCTCCTGCATCTAGTAATAGATCATTGTAAATTCCTTTCCTCCCCATCATCCTAAACTTGTGGGCTCTTTGCTCAATCTGGAGTATGGTAGAAGATGTTATCCAAGTGGAGTGGCAATAATTGGGTAAAAAGGGAATGAAAGATATTCCTGAGGGTTTTCATGCGAGGATGCTGCTAGGTCCTGACATTTGCCCAAGTCAATTATATACATTCCTGTGAACTGGAAAATCTGCTTTAAAGGGATAGGTTGGGAATTCCAAATCCTTGGTGTACTTTGAGATCTGCTGCAGCAAAGTACTGAAAACTAACTAGCATTACAGATAGGCCTGCAAATCTTTGTTTTCTTCTTCTTTCACCTCACCTGTAAATGAGGATCAGATCCATCTGACTACCCAACAAAACTACCCTTTCAGCAAGACTGATTTCACTTCAGTGTTTTCATAGCATTTCCCATACACAAATGTGGACCACTACTCCTGAAATTAACACAGAGCCACAAGATACTCTGATGAAGATTGTCAGTAGGATTATAAACCTTTGATTTCTCCTATTTTTCAGTTTCCTTTTAAAATGTTTCCTTTATGATAACTCTCTGAATGCATCAGCAGTGACTTTCATTTCACCTCCTTGAGACTCTTCTTACAGCAACATCTGGGAAATTAATTTAATTTACTTCAATGTGAAATTACTTTCAGTTTGTCAGACACCAGCTTTTTGCTTTAAGTGTTTGACTCCCAAGTGAAGCACATATCATCAGACTGATATTATTTCAAGGGTTAAAGTTTGTGTAACTAATATCCTAAAACTCAGCCAAATCCAAATATTTTGGTGACTATGCTTTAATAGCTCCTCTGATTACTCTATGATAGAGATAATTAGATAATATGTAAGTGTTGATTTTTACAGCAATGTTTCTTCCTCAGTCAAAAGGCAGTGTTTTAATAAAGCTCAGGAAAAAGAAACAAGGCAGATCTGTTTAGTTTGCTTTGCATTTTCTGTTGATAGGTTCTTAGTGCTTTGGAATGGGTTATAGAAGAGGTAAAAGCAGGGTGTGACTTGTAATTCCTGAACATTTTGAGTGTAGGCAATGCAAACACCCATATAAAATCCTCCCAGGAAACTATCTGTCTTAATCTTATAGTATGAAATTTAGTCTTCTGCTTCCTCTATTATCCCATATTTTTTTCCCTGTTATGCGCATCACTGTGGTACATGAGTATCTACTGCAGAATTTTTCTCTACCTGTCCTGGAAGTACGCATGCATAGAGGTGAAGTTAATTTGGTGTGAAATGAAAACAGTAAATAAGAATTAATGATTGAGCTTACCTAAGCTGTGGAAGATGTATACAATGTAAAGTAGTATTGTCATCTTAGCTGTATGCAGCAATAAGTAGTACCCTAAGAGCCAAGTAACCAGTCTTGTGCATATTCTTCACCAGGCAATGTAGTCTCTGCTTACCCCTGTGTAATCACGCACTGTGATTCTTTCCATAGGGCTTGGCCATTGCCAATTAGCAGCTGAGAGAGGGAAGGACCGGGAGGTGAGACATCATTTTTTCCCTCCCTGTTTTTCCTCCCATACCCATGTCCCCCACCCATACAAAGGGGTGCAAAGCAAAGTGCTGGGGTGAAGCAGCCACATCTAGAAGGATCTGTGACTCCCAGGAGGGTGTGAGGCAGATGGGATTATACTCGATTACGTGGTCACGCATACAAGGACATAAGTCAAAAAGTAGAAGATTCAAATGCCCTGATTTTCCCTGTGTTGCTATATTTATATGTGTGACAAACTAAAATCTCTCATGAACAACTCTAAGCCCCATTCACAGGCCCCTGAAATAGCACTGACTCCTCTCCAAGAGATTTAACACTACATGGTGTCATGATACTTGTTTTCTTGATAATGACATTGGCAATGAGATATCCATAGAGTTCACCCTTTCCAGGTTTTGACCTTCTCTAACAGCTCAGCCAATATATTGGGTTTTCCCTCTGAAGAACTTCTCCTCTCTCCCTTCCAAACCAGAGTAGTGATCAGCCTCTTTTCTAAGACAGTGGATAAAAGCCACTTAAACCTTTAGTGCTCTATCAAAGCAGTGAGGAATTTAGATGAAGATTAACAATTTACATAAAACAGTGCTGTATTTATTAATATATACACGTGTGTGTATAATTAAGTGAGCTGATGCAATACATTAGAAGTGAATGGGAGGGTGCCCCATAACAAGGGTGGCAGTGATTGCTGAATCTGTGCAATGAAACAGGGATATTTTGAACATACCTGGAATTTGGAAAGTATCCACTCAGGAGCATTAGTTGCATCATTGTGTTTAGGTGACTTGTTCAAATCAGAATTAATTATTGAATTGATGTTGAAAAACAGTCTGTTCATCTGCTGCTACTCAGAGTCTCAGGGAGGCTGAATAAGTACAAAACAGCCATTTTGAGGAGTGATAGTGAAGCAAAGGTAGTTTTCTTATATTTTAGCTCCTTTGTGGTAAGTAGTGCTTATCCTTCAAGCAGGTGCACTGGAAGGTGCTGCCAGTAAACACTGATGAGTTCTTCAAGGAGGGAAGTGATGAATGGAAGATGTTGTTATAACCACATAACTGTTTAAAAATCTCTTTCTTCCAATTATGCTGTGTGCAACACGGGGTTGTAAGCATCCACTGAAGACACAATTTTCTGAACTGCAGGGATTTATTGATTTATTATATTTTTCTCCCCTCCATGGAATCAGTGGGGAGCGTTACCTTTCACTTAGACTCAGCTGTCATTTTTTTACCAGTACTATCACCCTCGTATTCTCTACCCAAATGTGCTGCTGAAAAGTGGCAGGTGGTTTTGCCAGTAATTGCATGCTACTTCATTCTGTTCTAAATGAAAGTACAGAGTACAGTGGCCTTCCTCTCTCATCACCAGCATACTTCACAGACGCGCACTATTGACTGGGAAAAGGCAGAAGAGTGGGTTCTCCTTTAAATTGCAAAGATGTGTTATCTTGCTGTATATTCCCTTAGGAGCCAGTAACTTAATTTCTGGGCAATAAGCTTTTGACACCATCATTTTTTTTTCATGACAAAAAAAACCAACAACAACTGCAGCAATTTTTTTGAAAGCCTACAAATGGTTTTTTGGAATAGGAAAAGAAATTTAGTATGGTTTGGGGTGTTTAAAATTAGTAGTGGCCATTTTGTGGATTGTAGGCAAGTTTCTATTACAGTACAAATATGCTTGGTCTCGTTCTGAGGCTGGCAACCATGCTCTAGTAGAAGGTGGCTTTTCCTTGGCCCCAGCTGTGCTAAACGCTATTATAATTAGCATGATGGTTAACTTAATCAGAGCACTTGGCTCGGGAGAGAGGTGTTACAGAGTGCACCATAATTAGCATTTTTATTCCTTTGATCCTTAGTGTGCTCTTTATTGACAGAAGTATCAAGAGCTGGTTTGTTTTTTCTTTTAACACTTCAGAAGGCGGAAATATATGTGGCTGGTGAGATTACAGATTTATTAATGAGGGTGTTTTTAAAAAACACAGCCCTCCCAAAGGAAGTATAAGGGCAAACGATTGCATGTATGGAAAAATGGTACTGGGTACAGTCTTCAGTGCTGCAGCTTTTGGAACTAGATGATCTTAAGGTCACTTCCAACCCTAACTATTCTATGCTTCTATTATCTCCTGGGGCAATTTGCAGCCCTTCGGAACTGCATGGACAATGTTAACAGCATCCTAACCATTGCCAGCATGCTGCTGTGGACCACATGCCTGTCGTTTGGGTCTATAGAAAAAGTGCTGTTTCCTTAAAATGAAGAAAAGGAATGCTGAAAGTGTGATCTGTTGGGCAAAAAATTGCCCCAAAGGTTTGGATAATCCTATAGCAGCTAAAGCCTTGCATACATGCCAGCTCCGGTCACTGAAACACAAGCGTCCCGTCTTCCGTGCCCAATATAAGCAGGTGGTGAAAGCGTGCAGCAGAACAGATGACTGGGTTCAGTTCATGAAAAAACATAACATTTATGCTGTCAGATGAAATGCTGAAGACTTCCAAACTTGCATCTGGCATCGCCACTCTGATTGCAGGGGAGGAGAGTCAAGATGCCTGGGAGGCTCTTCTCATTACACACCGCTCGTACTGCCAACAAACCCAGGATGTTGAAGGTCAGAGACTTTTGGTAGATGAAGCCACAGTCTGCTTTCCTGGGACAGTCTTCATTAGTCTTGATAAACATGCTGCCCTCTTTGCCCACATTTCAGTGGGATGCCTGTAACGTTTTGTATCTAGCACAATCATGCTGAACTGGGTATAATTTGTCTTCGGTTTTGAGTGTTTGTTCAGCAGTCTGGAGGAATTGGTTTATGCGCTTGGTTTTATTGACTTTGGGATAACATTCACTCAGATATTGCTAGACACATCCTCCATATTCAGCTTCTATGTGGCCTCTGTAATCTTTACTATTGTTTTTTAAAGAAGGTATAGCAATGTTTATAATGGAAAAACTGGAGAAAAAAATAGGTAGGATTCCCCTTGTAAGAGGTCTTTGCATTCACTCTTCCTTTATGTGTATCTGTCCCATTTCAGTCCTTTACAAAGAAGAACTGTCCTTTTCCCTGTATTCTTGCAGTTCACTTTTGTCTGCTTTGCCAGCAGAAAAATCATATGTTAATAGAGGCAGCAGAGAATGCAGCCATCATTAAGGGGCTTCCTATGTTATCCTTGACTTCACTAGATTACTTTTATCTACTCGAGATGGATAAGTAGTTTTTAAAACATTTATGTAACTAGGTTGTAGGTCAATAGCTGGTTAAACGGTTTATTTAAGTCATCTTTCCTGACGGAAAATATGTGCAAAGACCCTCTCTCAGTATTTTTACAAGATTATTTTCATATCAGCATTAAAGCAGCAAGCAGTCCACTTGACAGTAGGCTTGGAAGATACCCATTATTTGAGAGACATGATAAAAACAATATAATCCCTTCCAATACCCATACAAAGCCAGCAATTGTCTGTTTCTGCCATTCCAGTTATTTATGTAATTATACTTAATGCCACACAGATTTGAGAAGAAAAAGAAATTGTTGCTGCTGTTTCTGATTAATATTTTTCCATCCTGAGATCATAAAAATAGTAAATGCTCCTTATGGTGGTAGAGAGAAGAAAGGACTATGGATTTGCAAACAGTTCAGCAGAGGAGCTGACCCAGAGGGGGAGAAAGTGCCGGTTTTGAATCTGTCTCCTGTCCTCGTAAAGACATCTTTCCTAAAGCTTGCTGACTGCTAGGAAATGCTGCCATTGCACAATATCACTCCTGACATGTTAATGCCTTTATTAAACTAAAATGTGCAGTAATTTTGCAGTGGATTTCAAAGGTATAGGATTTAACTAGCTTAAACCTGGACATGCCGCAGCTATCTTGGTTTGCCCAGTTCTTCTGTGTCATACTCCTAGTGAAAATATTTACCTGTTCTGTGCCCAACAAATGTTTAAATACCAAGATACCTCTCATACTGCCCTGCTTAGCATAACTCAGTGGGCCATGGTCAAGAAGCAATACCATGTGAGCTTCTGCCCTCCTAATCCCACATGCTGGAAAGATCAAAGGTTGCTTGGAAGTGCCCCTGGAAAGCACAGTAGTGCTTTCAGGCTCCTGGACTAGGAGAGCTGCTTGAAAGCTTACAGATGTCTTCTTGTCTTCAGATGGACTGTGTTCACTTGCACGTAGTCTCAGGTATTTGGATTGCTTCTTCACTGTGTCTGTAGAGAAGGAAACTGGACATTTATCACTTCTGTAGCAGAAGGCTCAAGTTAGAAGTTCAGATTGGGTTCAGCAAAACTGTTATATTCATTTAAAGCAGATACAGGAAAAAATGGATTTTGGAGGCCCACTCAAGAAATAAACATGTGCTCATGGGTTTTATAATGTTATGATCATCTAGGTCGCTCAGCTATAGTATTATTCACTTGTACAAATTCACCACTTCACTTAGCCTGCAAGTTCTGCTTGAGCTACATAATATCATTTTAAAAAGACATCCAATCTCAATTTTTTTGAAGACTTAAGGTGACAGCAAATTTACAGTGTGCAAATGTAAAAGGTTCCAGTGACTTAATTGCATTCATTTCTAACACTTCCCCCTTATTTTTAGCCTGAATTTTGCCTTAAAGTTCCATTTTTCAGCTCTGTATCTTGTTATGCTGTTTATTAAATGTCTTTCACTAATGTACGTATTTATGGACCACGATCAAGCAATTTTGAGCTTTCTCTTTGTGAAAATAAATAGTCTGAATTACTTCTGGCTCTTACTTTCTTACTCTGAATGCTTCTTGCAGCTCCATCCTGAGTCCATTCCAGTTTGTCAACATCTTTTGTGCAGAATGGATGCCAGTCATGGCCATATATGCTTGAAATCATTCCAGTAATGATGTGTGAAGTATTAGAAACAGTCCTGAGCATCTCAGAAATATAAGAGAAACTGAAATTTTGCCACTCCAGGACTGAGGGTAGAATGAGTTTAACTTGTACATCTGGGCTTGCTACCCCAGCTGAGGAAAAGGGGAAGGAAGAGAGTGAGTATGGCTGGGGCTGGGAGGAGCTGGTTCCCACATCTGCTCCCATCAGCACTGCTGCCAAATGTAACAGGAGGAAGCACAGCTCCAGCGTAGGCAAAGCAGTCAGCAGGTCCATGACTACCACTTAGCATTGTTTTGCTTACTACCCCACTACCATGGATAAGCTCAACTTCATCTGTTCCTAATAACGCTTCTCTGAAGAGCCACAATGATGTTTTCTGTTTTGTCTTGAAAGATCTCATTAATCATTTTATCTACTGCATCCCCGACAGATTTTTAGTCAACTGTGGCCCTGAAGTCATTCTTCAAGTTGCTGTTTTCCAGATTAGTTCACCATCTTACAAGTTTAACCTGTATTTGAAGAATCGTGACCTTCCATTCTGTGACTGCTATAAGTAATGTCAGTCAAAGAGACCCATAGAGCATATTTTTTAGCTCACTCCAAACTGATTTGCCCTTAGTCTGGCTACTATACCATTAGTTGCATCCCCTTCACCTTGATTGCCACAATGCTATTTTCTTCCACGTCGCTTAAGACTATAGATTAGAGAAGCACTAAGGTCTCTCTATACACAAATCAATCAGAAGTTTCATGTGGTTCTGGGAGTCCCAGTTTTCTGAAGTCTCTCCTATTTACTTGCAACACTTCTATTCTGTGGGATGCATGCCTCCACTTTACACTCCTCCCTGAGTGGAAGAATTAAAAAGACAAGTCATCTTTCATCTTATGGTTCCTGTGTTGTGCGTGTGGTTTCTACTACTGCAATGCAGTTGAAGATACTGCAGAGGGATATTTAAACTCGAGCCAAAAAAAAAGAAAAATCATCTAATTAAAGTAAGGAAGAAATTATAAATGCATTTCTATTTTTAGGATTCATGAAACTTGCCTTAGCAGAACCTTTGGGCTTAAATTAGTAGGCATTCCATTTTTAATTGGAATATTTTGCTGCCTACGGTGGTTTAAAATAAAGGGTGAGTTAATTAGGCATTTATTTGAAAAGTAAAACATTCAGGGAAGCCAGTTTTCAGTTTTGGATATGATATTAACTGCATAGATGAGGAGGCCAGGAAAAGAGACAGATGAGCAACAGATAAGTGACACTGTTGGGCATCTTAGTTAGCTGTGCTTTTCTGGGTGCTATTCTTAAGTAATAAGGGCAAGACAGAGATATCACAAAACATATCCCCAAAGAATTCAAAATAGTAGCTTTTCACCCTGCAAGCTGTATGTTCATTTGTGTCAGGAGTTGCAGAATCTCACGAGTTTTGCTTTGCTTATAGTCCACCTGTAGATGAGCTTCAGGGTTGTTGTATTTGTGCTTTTAACTGCTACCCACAACACACATATAATAAACAGTGATTTGCTGCCCAGAAAGTAGTGTCACTGGTGCAGTTTTTTTGTGGCAGCCAGCAAAAGTAACCAGGGAAAAGGGGAAGTTGTGGTAGCCACTGCTCAATGGGCAGCGTCCTGCTGACTGAGGGGAGCACAGCTGCCTGGGGTGGTGCTGGCCAACCTGGTCTGCTGCTGGCCAACCTGGTCTGCTGCTGAGTCCAGGTGATTTTGAATCCAGAAAACTAGTCCTTTTCCCAGTATGCCAGGTAACAAAGGAGTTATGTCTGCACATTGCTGGTGGTTACCATGCTAGAGGCAGTTTAAGGGAAGAGGAAAGGGGCATTCGAGTTTGCAAGACTTGTATGTTTTCAAGTCCCTGATGTACAGCAGCCTCTGCTCTTACTGGTACTTATTTGTACCACCCCAAGAACTGCTAAAGCAGCTACAGAATTTCAAATATCAGCAGATTGGGCTTCTGCTTTCTGTGTGAGAGCATCTGCTTAGAAAAACTGTATTGTACTTTTCTCACAAATGGTACACAATGCAGTGCTTTGTTCCTGTCCTGGATGTTATCTTGAGCCATGAGAGCAGGGCTGTTGCTTTGTGTTTCATGTGCTGCATGACCTTCCTCCTGAATGCGCAAGCCATCAGGGAACCATTATTGCCTCCCATACATTCTGGCAATCTTAATTACTGCATCAGACCCAGAGTAAATATACAGCTAATCAAATATGATGATGAGAAGTTGAGTGATAGGCAGACTAACAGGACTGTGGTAGCAATGTCCGGTGAGTACAGCTTTCCTGGCACATTGCTTGGAATCAAGCAAAGTCCAGCTCTTCCAAGCACTGTGTAGCCATTTAGGTCGAATTCAGACCTGTTGTGTTTAGGAAGCCATTGCATCGATCTGAACGACATTTTTTCCCTGAGGGATTTGCTGGAGGTTAAATTACCCTTTCAGCTGGGATGGAGAGTTGAGGGAAAATTCTCCCGATTTTTTACCCCCATAATAAGTGAGTCTTTAAAGCATACTTCTGACCCATTGCAGTAATGCCAAGTGACATTGCTTTACTTTACCAAGCACAAGCACGTATTTTAATTTGAAAGCTGCAAAATTTGTTTATCAAGGTTGGTGATTGCAGTTAGTTCAGAAATGATACAATATTTACTAAACATTGAACATTAGAATTAAAGCAGTGAATACCTGCATCATGGTATTGTAGAGTTTGGAGAAGAATGCTTTTTTTTTTTTAATCTAAACATCCTACTTCCAAGTTTTAATAACTTCCACATTTTGACAAGTTCTACTTTTGATACAATGCCAGTTGTGCTGAAGTAGCTTACATCTTCCTTGTCAGAGTGCACAGCCCCTGCTATGTTTCCAGTCTTCCTAAAACATAATTAGAATTGGTTGACATTATCCTTGAAGTAGCAACATAGAAATAGTGATAGCACATCAGGAGTCACTTTGTTCCATTGTTCTTAATGACTGACATCCAAGTGGGAGGATCTTGATAGGCCAGTACAGAGAGCAAAGAAGAATGGTTGTCTCAAGCCTAGTGCTCTAATCTTTTAAATGAAAATGTTGAGGTTGTAGTTTTCACAGAGGCATAATACAGTACAACAGCATGAGTTTCCCTGGTTTGAGGGAGGCTCCTTGTTGCTGTAGAAGATTAGTTAGGTTTCCCTTTCCATTTTCCCCTCCCCTTTTTCATAGCTATCCTTGTTAGTGCTCTCCTGAAAGCATATCCTGGAAACAGACAGTCATCTCCTCCTCCCCCTTCTCTTTTTTTTTTCTTTTTGACTACTCAGTCATTTTAGCGATACCATCACAATGACTTTTCCTTTCCTGACGACTCTGCCAGGAGGAAATCAAATTAAATGTTTCATTATTAGCCCCGTCCCATTCAGGCATGATTTATTTATTTTTTAATAATTCCAAGTTCAAGAGCGAAATCTTGGAAAACTATTAACATTACTCATGTTTTTAAAATGAGATAACTTTTAAGTGCAAATGGATATGGTAATGCTGAAACTTAGGGGTATAATTTCTCCTGCAAATGCAAACGAAAAAAGAATTTTAAGTATATGTATTTTAAAATCTAAACTTCTGTTGCAGTTCCTGCAAACTTGAAATATGTTGTCTTTGTGGCATGCTCTTATAAAAGAAATTAAATATTATGTTGGCTAAATGGTAACAAATGAGCCAGTGTTTACCATGGTAAGGAGTACATTGGGGACATAGCCATTAGACAAGGGTAATTTAGTTTTAGCATTATCAGTTAGAAATACTGCAGCTGAGTGGAATATTTTATTACATGAAAACATCTGTAACCAATATATCCCTTGGGAAGCTTACGTGACCTGTGATCTGCTTGGAAAAAAATGTTTTGGTTTTACAAGACTGTTCAAAAGCAAATATGCTCAGCAGGCCATGTCCCAGCAAATATGGAAAGGGCTCCCTCCTCTTTCTGTACCTCCTGGAAATTTCTGGGAGCCCTAGCAATGTTTCTGCATTCCAGGCTGTAGTTTTCAAACTCACTCCATAACATGTGGCACTGAACAAGATCTGGGAAAAGTGCACAGGTCTGCACACTCCCCTTATCTGTCCTGTGCAGCATTTACACATAGTTATCCCTGCTGTGTAATCACAGAGAGATTTGGATCAAAAAGCACAGTGCAGACACCTGAAAGTGTAGTTATGTTCTGCTAAAGTGAGCTAGTGATGCAGGGCAAATAGTATCCTTAATTTATTTCTCAGGCCTTCCCGAGTACCTTTTCATGGCTGTTTTTTTTTCCTTTCTCCTTCAATGAAACCAGAATATGTCATCCCAGTTTACATTTGCAAAGCAATCGCCTGTGCTCAGGCCTTCATAGCGCTTTGGCAGGAAAACAAAGTACCCAGCTGCCGAGGACTGCCAGTCAAGGCCTGGGAACTTGAGGAGTGAGGAAGATGGGCAGATAGACAGCCTGGACTTGACAGCCCATTAGGTACCTGACCTTCTGCTTAAATGACTATTGAATTCCTGAAGATGTGGATTAATGCTTTCTTTTGTTCTCTGAGTTCAGAGGTGACATCGGCACATAGGCCAATTAGAGCCAGCTTTGCCATGGGGTGCTGTATGGAGAGCAGTGTCCGAGCATGCTATTTCTACAGAGAGGGACTACTGAGGAAAACTGCAACTTCTTTACAGAGAGGAGAAAACCATCACGTTCACCCAGGATCTCATGGCACTATAGCACTTCACAGTTAGAGGCAAAACTCCTTAGGGTTAGTTACTTGGTTACTGTCTACACCCAGCAATCAAAATTGTCCAGTTTATGACCATAAGCTACATACGCATGTTCCAGACCATAATATGTCAAGCACTTTTTTGGTATAGGCTACAAAAGTAATAGGTTTCATGCTATTAAGACAACAGCATTGCTTTCTGGCATCACTTTCAGTTCTCACTTCCTACATGCAGCTCTGCAGCCACAGGCCCAACCGCGGCAGAGTAGGGGGCATTTATCAGTCAAAACCTCTTTTTTTTCCTTTAAATTAGAGTGAGCTAGTGCTTGGTTTTAAAAGGTCCATCTTGTTTGGGGAATATTCAAGCCACAGTGTTGCCTGTTAAGTCCTCTATCAGTGCAAAGGTAGAGCAAATCTTTACAGGCATAAGAAAGCGGAATCTGTGGGCTCTTTTGTCTGTTGTGATAATACTGTGACTGGGATCGGGCTGACTGTGAAACTGAGTGCAATTCACCCCAAAGCTTCCATCTCTTTGAAAGACAGGAAAAGTATATGCTAACAGGTTGGTGGCAGTGCATGCTGGAAGACATAGAATTGGAAAGAGCAAAAGTCTGGTTTGACCTAGGAAGCAGGGGTGCTGTAATGAGGACAAGTCATTTCCTGGATAGAAAATCATTCCTTTCCAGTACCCTAAGCAGCACTTTCCACCCTGCAAAGTGAATTCCTGTGAGACAACAATGTTCCTTTTATGTAAGGAGAAAAGTTAGTGTGAAGACCCATGGAGTGAAACTCTGTGTATCTCAGGATTTTACCTTGTATTTTCCAAGAGATGAAGATTTTATCTCAGCCCTGCAAATGGCATGTCTGGCAAGACTGCCTGTATTTCACATTCTCAACAAAACAAATGAAGCTCACCTGGAAGCTGGGCCTGTATAAATGGGATTTCCCATCTTTAAATGGTGAGAAAGATAAGCCTGTCCTCAGCTGCTGGTGAGTGCTGGTTTTGGGAACCAGCCACCTTGCCGTGCTGTTGCACACAGCAGGATGGATCTGGCAGTTTAGGGTACATCGGGACAGGATGGGTCTGGCAGTTCAGGGCACCTCAGGACAGGATACGTCTGGCTGCTCACACCAAGTGTGAACTGGAACCCTGTTTCTCTAAGGCTATCCACTCTGTGCCCTGCATCATGGGCAGATACTCCCAGGTTAGTAGTGACCAGCTGCTTCTGTAAGTCATGTAAGTGCTTTAGTATTAGCCAAGAGGCAGGGTTGATTAGCCATATTGCAGTACATGGCAAATGGTACTCTTCTGCTGGGACTCTGTGCACAGCCACAGTTGCCCTCAAAGCCGACGATGAGTTTCATGACTATTTTATCCAGGTATGAGACGGTCATAGGCAAGGCAAGGCAAACTTTGTTTGGAGAAAGCTGCATCGTTTATCATGGAGGAAGCCCCATCATTTATCATTCCTGAACAGAAAGGGTTTCAGTTCTGAGATCAGTGCACAGACAATATCTAGAAATGGGACAGCTTGTTTTGTCTAGTTTTCTGAGTCTGCTAATGTCAGAAGGTAGAAAGTTCAAGTGTAATGTTACTGGGTGCAGTCTCTGTTCTCAGCAGACAGGATATGGAGAAAGCTGTGGGGCAAAAGCACCAAAAATAAAGGCAGTGAGAGTAATGTGGAGAGGGAAGGGGAAGATATGTTGTGTATTGAGGGAGGCAGGTGAGCCTTCCATTTGGAACAGAAATGTGTTGCAAAGTCAGTGTTTTCACAGTGTGTAAATATCCCTGAATGCCTCATGCAGAGGAGCTGGTAACAGAGCATGCAGGAAGCTCTTTGATAAAACAGCTATCTCATTTCTTAACTTCTCTACTGTGATTCAATATCTAAAAGGCAATGAATGTTCACCCACCAGGGGTACTTTTTTAATCGCTGACATTTCTGTAGACAGATACTCTGAGTCCTTTTGAAAATAAAAACAAACAAAACAAAACAAAACAAAAAAACCAAAAACGAAGCAGCAACATGTTATTATATTCCACCTACTTCTG